>JAPVLO010006674.1:0-20195 GCA_027257055.1 Cephalopachus bancanus | reverse complement strand
CCCCAAACTGGGAAGGGACCTGAGGCAGTTGCCCACGATGTAGTCTTTTATTATTATGATCACGTAGTCCTGTTGGAGCTTGGTTATAGCAAAAACAAACATTATTTTAGCACTTTCCTTAGTTTAGAAACCTTTGGTTGTTTTTAGTATTGTGTAAGAGCCTTTGAGCAGTTTGTCCTACAGGATTTGAATATTGCTTTTCTAATATCATAATCAATTTTCCAAAATTTTTAATATTTTAAATTTTTATAAGAATGCAGAGCCCAAATACTTACTACTTTATAAATCTACATGTTATTTTGGTTTTATATATATTGGGCTGAAATTCTCTGTTTTCTGTGTGCCTCTTTTTAAATCTTTGGTGATGAAAAGTATCAGATTAATCGGATAATTTGTTGTAGAATACAACATTATGTCTTGGGTAGAGAAAATACTAGGGTATTCAATGGGAATACACTTTAAAACTATAAATTGGGTAAAAATATAAAGGGAATGTGATTTTATATTTTCTTCAAATATATAAGGGAAACATTTCTTTAATGATTGCACATCTGTAACATTTAATCAAAATTAAGAAGCAGAAAATACAGAGTGCACCATGAAAATGCACAAACATGTTCAGAATGAAAAAAGCTGCATTAAATTATGATACTGTGTTATTTTCTATAATTTTTAAGATTTATTATGCGTTCTGTCTTTTGAATAACACTTAGGTACACTGAATCTCAAGGTTTAGTTTTGTAAGAATGATATAGATCTGGAATATCAACAAGTTTCAACCTAGGCAGAATAAAACATTGAAAATTTATGTGAGAACACTGTAGTAGTCAATTTTGAAGGCAGAATAATACCGTGTATTCCAACGTATTATAAGGAAAAGGAGATATCATTGAAGTATTTTACAATTCTTAAAAAATCAATCCCTGCATTAATGAATATTTCTAGGCCCAACCCTGAATTGAAACCATATTTAAAGTAAAGAAATGAAAAAACAAAAAATTGAATAAACAGATAAAGTCAATTGCATGTTTTACAGCTTTTGTTTATTTATTTATTTAATTATTATTTTTTATTTTTTAAAAAAATGTGTGGTACAATTCTGAGTTAGATATACAAACATTGATTTTGCAGGGTCCCTGGTTGATGAGGTATGCCCCTCCCTTCCTTAGCAGTGTCCTTCCACTGTCGATCTCACCCCTCCCATTAAACAGTTTTCCACTACTGCCAATCACTTTCTTACAGCACTATAAGTGATCAAGTTCAGCTCATAATTGAGAACATATGGAACTCTGTTCTTAGTTTCTGTCATAAATCACTGAAAATGACCTACCTCATATCCATCAAACATTCTGCAAAATCCTTCTATCTGTTCTTTTTTATGGCTGCATAATATTCTACTGTGTATATACAACATTTAGTTTTTGCGTTGCAGCATAATGGGCAACATGGTTGGTAACATTTTTTTTTTTTGCAATTGTGTTTAGAGCTGCAACAAACATACTGGTGCTGGTATCTTTTTGGTAAAATGATTTGAGTTCCTCCAGGTATATTCTCTGCAGGGGAATTATTGGGTCGCATAGTATGTCAATATCTTGTCCCTTTACAAACCACCACATTGTTTTCCAAATGCATTGTTCTGCTTTTCAGTCCACATGAAGTGTAGAAACATTTATTTCCTCACAAATCCTGACCTGCATCTGTTATTGTTTGTTTTATTAATCATGGTCAGTCTTACAGGGGGTATGTGGTATATCAAATTGGTTTCATTTGAATTTTTTGATGATGAGTGACACTGAGCAATTTTCATTTGTCTCCTGGCTGCCCGTATCTCTTTCTTATGAAAAGTGTCCAATCATGTATATTGCACATTTTTCAAAGGGAATGTTTGTCTGATTTTTCTGAGTGTTGGAGTTTCTTGATGATCCTAGATGTTATGCCTATTTACAGATATATATGTGGAGAATGGTTTTTCCCCATTCTGTTGGCTGTATCCCTGCTCTTCTGATGATTTCTTTTGTTTTACAGAAGTATATTAATTTGATGATATCCCACTTTATTAACTTACTTTTTAATGCATGGGTGTTTAGGTCTCTTAAGAAGAATTAGTTTCCGGTTCCAGTTTCCCTAATAGTGTCTCCTGCGTTTTCTAAGTTCATTATAATTTGGTGTTTTATGTTTAGGTCTTTGATCCATTTAGAGTTAATGTGTATGGTGATAGATAGGGGTCCTGTTTCAATCTTGTGCATGTTGTCAGTCTTTTCCCAGCACGATTTTGTGAATATGTTCTCCATTACCCAGTGGGTCTTGGAGGTTTTCTCAAAGATGAGTTGGTTGAGAGTTTGAAAATTTCATTCTGTGTCCCGATTCATTGGCCTATGAACCTATTCTTGTACTAATACTAGGCTGTGTTGATTACTTTAAAGATATAGTAAAGTTTGAAGTCTGGAACTGCGGTTGTTCATGCTTTCTTTCTTTTGATAAGATTCTTTTGGCTATTGGTGATTATTTATGGTTTTCATGTGAATTCTTTATTGCAATTTCCAGGTCTGAGAACAATCATTTTAACTTAATGGTTATTTTATTGAATCTGTAGATTGACTAAGGGTAATTTTTACATTAAAAGGTGTAACTAAAGTCAGGGAAACAAGCATGTCAAACTATCATTTATGACATTAACCTCAGAACTTTGACATCATAATGGGAAGGACCTTGACAACTGAGCGTTCCTTAGGCTTCAAGCACTTGTGTACACTGCTCTGCCAAATGCAGTCGACATGGTGGATTTCATTCCCAAGAGGTGAAGAGAACCATGTGTTCACACCTATCCTAAAATTTTTCCAAGGATGTGACCATTCAAGAATCCTCTATACGAGGTAGTCTTTTTTTTTTTTTTAAGCTGTGTTTATTGAGAGGACTGAGAAACCCCCAAACTTGGAGTGGACCTGAGGGGGTTGTCCAAGAGGTACTCTTTTATTATTATGTTCATGGAGTCTTTCGAGGCTTGGTTATAGCACAACCAAATAATATTTTAGCACTTTCTTTGTTTAGAAATTTTTGGTGGTTTTTAGTATTGTGTAACAGCCTTTGAACAGTTTTTCCTACAGGATTTGATCATTGCTTTTGCTAAGATCATAATTTTGCAGAATTTCCAATTATCTAAATTTTTATACTAATGCAGAGCCCAAATACTTACTCCATTGTAAATCTCAAAGTTATTTTGGTTTATATATATTGGGCCCCAAATTCTCGTTTTTCCGTGTGCCTCATTGTAAATGCTTGGTGATTAAAAGTATCAGATTAATTGGATACTTCGTTGCAGAGTACAGCATTATGTGTTAGGTAGAGAAAATACTAGGGGATTCAATGGAAATACACTTTTAAATTATAAATTGGGTTAAAATATGAAGGGAATAAGATTTATTTTCCTTCAAATATATAAGGGAAATATTTCCCTAACGATTGCACATCTGTAACAGTTAAACAAAATTAACAAGCAGAAAATACAGAGTGCACCAAGAAAATGTCCACAAATTTTAAGAATGAAAAAAGTTGTATTAAATTATGATACTGTTTTATTTATAAAATTTTTAAGATTTATTATGCATTCTGTCTTTTGTATAGCACTTAGGTACACTAAATCTCAAGTTTCCGTTTTCTAGGAATCATATAGATCTGGAATCTCAACCAGTTTCAACTTAGGGAGAATAAAATATTGAGAATTTATGTGAGAAACACTGTAGCTGTCAGTTTTGAAGGTAGAATTATACCATGTATTCCGAAGTACTAAAAGGAAAAGCAGTCATCATTGGAGTATTATACAATTCTTAAATATTAATCCCTGAATAATGAACATTTCTAAAACCAAGCATGAATTGTAACCATTTTTAAAGTGAAAAACAAAAACAAAAAATAAACAAATAAAGTCAATGGCATGTTTTACAGCTTTCATTTATTTTTTATATATTTAATTATTTTAATTTTTAAAAGAAATGTGTGGTACAATTCTGAAATTATATACAAACATTGATTATGTAGGATACCTGGTTGATGAAGTATGGCTCTCCCTTTCTTAGCAGTATCCCTCCACTGCCAATCTCACCCCTCCCATTAAACAGTTTTCCACTACTGCCACTCACTTTCTTACAGCACTATAAGTGATCAAGTTCAGCTCATGAGTAAGAACTATGGACCTCTGTTCTTTGTTTCTGTGATAAATCACTGAAAATTACCTATCTCATATCCATCAAATGTTCTGGAAAATCCTTCTATCTGTTCTTTTTTATGGATGCATAATATTCCACTGGGTATATACGACATTTATTTTATCCATTCCAGCTTTTTTGGGAAACATGTTTGGTACCATGTTTCTTTGCAATTGTGATTAGAGCTGCAAAAAACATACTCATTCAGGTATCTTTTTGGTAAAATGATTTAAGTTCCTCCAGGTATATTCTTGACCGGGGAATTACTGCATCATATGGTAGGTCAAGATCTTCTTCCTTTACAAACCACCACACAGTTTTCAAAATATGATGCTCTACTTTTCAGCCCACATGCAGTGTAGAAGCATTTATTTCTTCCCAAATTCTGACCTGCATCTGTTATTGTGTGTTTTATTAATGATGGCCAGTCTTAAAGGGGATATGTGCTATTTCAAATGGTTTCATTTGCATTTCTTTGATGATGAGGCTGAATAATTTTCATGTGTCTCCTAGATGCCCATATATCTTTTTATGTAAAGTGTCCAATCACGTATATTGAACACTTTTTTATTAATGATGCCCAGTCTTACAGAGGGTATGTGATATTTCAAAATGGTTTCATTTGCATTTCTTTGAGGATGAGTGAATCTGAGCAATTTTCATGTGTCTGCTGGCTCCCCGTTTCTCTTCTTATGAAAAGTTTCCAATCACCTATTTGCACACTTTTCAAAGGGAATGTTTGTCTGATTTTGCTGAGTTTTTGACTTTCTTGTAGATCCTTGATGTTTTGCCTTTTTACAGATATATAGGTTGAGAATCATTTTTCCCATTCTGTTGTTTCTATCTTGCCCTTCTGATGGTGTCTTTTTTTTTTTTAGAGGAGTATTAATTTGATGAGATCACACTTGTGTAACTTTCTTCTTAAGACATGGGTATTTAGGGCTCTGAAGAGAATTAGTTTCCAGATCCAGTTTCCCTAATGTAATCTCCTGCGTTTTCTAAGATTATTATAATTTGGTGTTTTACGTTTAGGTCTTTGATCCATTTAGAGTTAAGGTGTATGGTGATAGATAGGGGTCCAATCATGTGCATGTTGTCAGCCTTTTCCCAGCACCATTTACTGAATGTGTTCTCCTTTAACCAGTGGGTCTTGGAGGTTTTTTCAAAGATTAGTCGGTTTAGATTTGAGAATTTCTCTGGCCTGATCCATTGACCTATGGACCTATTCTTCTACCAATACCATGCTGAGTTGATTGCTGTAAACGTATAATACAGTTTGAAGTATGGAACTGTGATAACTCCTGCTTTGATTCTTTTGAAAAGATTCTGTTCGCTATTCGTGATTGTTTATGGTTTCATCTGAATTCTTTATTGCAATTTCCAGGTCTGAGAAGAATGATGTTAACTTAATGGCTATTTCATTCAATCTGTAGATTGACTAAACGGCTTATTTTTACATTAAAAGAGGTAAGTAAAGTCAGGAAAACAACCATGTCAAATTGTCATTGATGACATCATCCTCAGAACTTTGACATCAAAATGGGAGGGACCTTGTCTACTGAGCAATCCTTAGGCTTCAAGCACTTGTTTACAGTGCTCTGCCAAACGCGGTAGACATGGTGGATTTCGTTCCCAAGAAGTGAAGAGAACCATGTGTTCACATCTATCAAAAAATTTCTCCAGGGATAAGTAACCGTTTTATAATCCTCTATACCAGGTCGTCTTTTTTTTTTTTTTTAAGCAGTCTTTATTGAGAGGACCGAGAAGCTCTGAAAATGGGAGGGGACCTGAGGTCATTGCCCAAGAGGTAATCTTTTATTATTATGGTCAAGGAGTCCTGTTGGAGCTTGGTTGTAGCACAACCAAATAATATTTTAGCACTTTATTTTATAAATTTTGGATGTTTTTATTATTGTGTAACTTCCTTTGAGCAGTTTTTCCTACAGTATTTGAACTTTGCTTTTGCTAAGATCATAACCAATTTTCCAGAATTTTCAGTTATCTAAATTTTTATACTAATGCAGAGCCCAATTACATACTACTTTGTAAATCTCCATGTTATTTTGGTTTATATATATTGGGCTCCAAATTCTCTTTTTTCTGTGTGCCTCATTTAAAATTCTTGGTGACAGTATCAGATTAATCAGATACTTTGTTGCAGAGTACAGCATTATGTCTTAGGTAGAGAAAATACTAAGCCATTCAATGGAAATACATTTTTACAATAAAAATTTCGTTAAAATATAAAGGAAACGTGATTTTATATTTCCTTCAAATATATAAGGGAAACTTTTCTCTAAGGATTGCACATCTGTAACATTTAATCATAATTAATAAGCAGAAAATACAGAGCGCACCAAGAAACTGTACACAAATTATAATGATGGAAAAATTGTATTAAATTACGATACTATTTTATTTTCTAAAATTTTAAGATTTATTGTGCATTCTTTCTTCTGAATAGCACTTAGGTACACTGAATCTCAAGGTACAGTTTTCTAAGAATGATATTCTTCTGGAATCTCAACAAATTTCAATTTATGCAGAATAAAACATTCTTAATTTATGTGAGAAACACTGTAGTTGTCAATTTTGAAGGCAGAATTATACAATGTATTCGAACGCATTAAAAGGAAAAGGAGTTATCATTTGAGTATTATACAATTTCAAAAAAATCAATCCCTGCATAATGAACATTTCTAGGCACAATCCTGAATTGTAACCATTTGTAAATTAAAAAATATATATATAATAAACAAATAAAGTCAGTTGCATGCTTACAGCTTTCATTTACTTAACCATTCATCTTAATTTCAAAAAACATGTGGGTTCAATTCAGAGTTAGATATACAAACTGATTACGTAGGGTCCCTGGATGATGAGGTATGCCCCTCCCTTCCTTAGCAGTATCCCTCCTTGTCAATCTCACCCCTGCCCCTAAACAGGTTTCCACTACTGTCAATCACTTTCTTACAGCACTATAAGTGATCCAGTTCAGCTCATGAGTGAGAACATATGGAACTCTGTTCTTTGGATCTGTGATAAATCACTGAAAATTACCTACCACAGCCAATTCTTACAGCACTATAAGTGATCAAGTTCAGCTCATGAGTGAGAACATATGGAACTCTGTTCTTTGTTTCTGTGATTAATCAGTGAAAATGACCTTCCTCATTTCCATCAAACGTTCAGTGAAATCCTTCTATCTGTCCTTTTTTATGGCTGCGTCATATTCCACTGTGTATATACCACATTTAATTTATCCATTTCAGCTTTGATGGACAAAATGGTTTACCATATTTTATTGCAATTTTGATTAGAGCTGCAAAAAACATACTGGTGCAGGTATCTTTTTGGTAAAATGATTTGAGTTCCTCAGGTATATTCTCGACAGGGGAATTACTGAGTCACAAGGTAGGTCAATACCTTGTCCCCTTACAAGCCACCACTCTGCTTTCCAAATAGTTGCTCTACATTTCAGTCCACATGCAGTGTAGAAGTATTTATTTTTTCCAAATCCTTCCCCGCATCTGTTATTTTCTGTTTTATTAATGATGACCAGTCTTACAGGGGGTATGTTGTATTTCAAAGTGGTTTCATTTGCATTTCTTTGATGCTGAGTGAGGCTGAGCAATTTTCATGTGTGTGCTGGCTGCCCGTATCTTTTCTTATGAAAAGTGTCCAATCACGTATTTTGCACACTTTTCAAAGCGAATGTTTGTCTGTTTTTTCTGAATGGTTGAGTTACTTGTAGATCCTAGATGTTATGCCTTTTTACAGATATATAGTGGAGAATCGTTTTTCCCGTTCTGTTGGCTGTATCCCGGCTCTTCTGATGGTTTCTTTTGTTTTGCAGAAGTATATTAATTTTATGAGATCCCACTTGTGTAATTTACTTCTTAAGGCATGGTCATTTAAGTTTCTGAAGTGGAATTAGTTTCCTGTTCCAGTTTCCCTAATGGTGTTTCCTGCGTTTCCTAGGATTATTATAATTTGGTGTTTTACGATTAGGTTTGATCCATTTAGAATTAATGTACATAGTGATAGATAGGTGTCCTATTTTTATCTGGTGCATGTTGTCAACCTTTCCCAGCACCATTTAATGAATATATTCTCCATTACCCATTGGGTCTTAGAGGTTCTTGCAAGATGAGTTGGTTGAGAATTTTAGAATTTCACTCTCTGTCCTTAACCATTGTCCTATGGACCTATTATTGTACCAATACCAGGATGTGTTGATTACTGTAAACATACAGTAAAGTTTGGATGAGGATTTGAGGATTTCATTCTGTCCTGATCCATTGGCCTATGGACCTTTTCTTCTACGAATATGAGGCTGTGTTGATTACTGTAGACATATAGGAAAATTTGAAGTCTGGTATAGCTCCTGCTTAGTTTCCTTTGATAATTTTCTTTTGGCTATTCATGATGGTTTATGGTTTCATATAAATTTTCTTTGTAATTTCCAGGTCTGAGAAGAATTATATTAACTTCAGGGTTATTTCATTGAATCTGTAGATAGACTAAAAAGTTAATTTTTACAGTAAAAGAGGTAAGTAAAGTCAGGGAAACAAGCATGTCAAATTGTCATTTATGACATCAACCTCAGAAATTTGTCATCATAATTGGAGGGACCTTGACTACTGAGCAATCTTTAGGCTTCAAGCACTTGTGCAAAGTGCTATGCCAAATGTGGTAGACACGTTGGATTTCAATTCAAAGTAGTGAAAATAATCATATGTTCACATGGTGAACACATTCAAAAATTTCTTCATGGGTAAGTGACCAATCAAGAATCTTCTAAACGAGGTAGTCTTTTTTTTTAAAAAAAGCAGTATTTACTGAGGGGATCAAGAAACTCCCAAACTGGGAGGGGACCTGAGGGAGTTGCCCACGAGGTAGGCTTTTATTATTATGATCACAGAGTCCTGTTGGAGCTTGGATGTAGCACAACCAAATAATATTTTAGCACTTTCTTTAGAAACTTTTGGATGTTTTTAGTATAGTGTAACAACCTTTGAGCAGTTTTTCCTACAGGATTTGAACATTGCTTTTGCTAAGATCATAATGAATTTTCCAGAATTTTCAATTATCTAAATTTTTAAACTAACGCAGAGCCCAAATACTTACTACATTTTAAATCTCCATGTTATTTTCCTTTATATATATTGGGCCCCAAATTATCATTTTTTTGTGTGCCTCATTTTAAATGGTTGGTGATTAAAAGTATCAGATTAATCGGGTACTTTGTTGCAGAGTACAGCATCATGTCGTAGGTAGAGAAAATACTAGGGTATTCAATGAAAATACTATTTAAAAAATATAAATTGGGTTAAAATATAACGGGGAATGTGATTAATTTTCTCTAAGGATTGTACATCTGTAACATTTAATCAAAATTAACAAGCAGAAAATACAGGGTGCAACAATAAAATTTACACAAACTTTAAGAATATAAAAAGCTGTATTAAATTATGATACTCTTTTTTTTCTAAAATTTTTAGATTTATTATGCATTCTGCATTTTGAATAGCATTTAGGTACACTGAATCACAAGGTTCAGTTTTCTAAGAATGATATAGATCTGGAATCTCAACAAGTCTCAATTTAGGCAGAATAAAACTTTCAGAATTTATGTGAGAAACACGGTAGTTCTCAATTTTGAAGGCAGAATTATACCATGTATTCCAACGTATTAAAAGGAAAAGGAGTTATCATTGGAGTATTAAACAATTCTTAAAAAATCAATCCGTGCATAATGAACATCTCTAGGCCCTACCCTGAGTTGTAAACATTTTAAAAATAAAAAAATAGAATAAACAAATAAAGCCAGTTGCATGTTTTACAGCTTTTATTTATTTATTTATTTTAATTTTGTAAAAATGTGGGTTACAGTTCAGAGTTAGATATACATCCATTGATTATGCAGGGTCCCTGGTTGACGATGTGTGCCCCTCCCTTCCTTAGCAGTATCCCTCCACTGCCAATCTCATCCCTCCCCCTAAACAGGTTGCCAGTGTTGCCAATCACTTTCTTACAGCACTATAAGTGATCCAGTTCAGCTCATGAGTGAGGATATATGGAACTCTGTTTTTAGTTCTGTGATAAATCACTGAAAATTACCTACCACATATCGATCAAACGTTCTGCAAAATCCTTCCTTCTGTCCTTTTTTATGACTGCATAGTATTCCACTGGGTGTATATCTCATTCATTTTACTCATTCCAGCTTTGATGGACAACATGTTTGGTACCATGTTTTTTTTGCAATTGTAATTAGAGCTGCAAAAAACATACGGGTGCAGGTATATTTTTTAAAAAATGATTGGAGTTCCTTCAGGCATATTCTCGACCAGGGGTATTTCTGAGTCACATGATATGTCAAGATCTTGTCCGTTAACAAACCACCACACTGTTTTCCAAAGATGTTGCTTGACTTTTCAGTTTACATGCAGTGTAGAAGCATTGATTTCTTCCAAAATTCTGACCTGCATCTGTTATGGTTTGTTTTATTAATGATGGCCAGTCTTACAGGGGGAATGTAGTATTTCAAAGTGGTTTCATTTGCATTTCTTTGATGATAAGTGAGAAAGCAATTTTCATGTGTCTGCTGGCTGCCTGTATCTCTTTTATGAAAAGTGTCCAGTCACGTATTTTGCAGACTTTCAAAGGGAATGTTTGTCTGATTTTTCTGAGTGTTTGAATTTCTTGTAGATCGGAGATGTAATGCCTCTTTATAGATATATAGGTGGCGAACCGTTTTTCCCATTCTGTTGGCTATATCCCTGCCCTTCTGACGGTTTCTTTTGTCTTGCAGAAGTATATTAATTTGATGAGATCCCACTTGTCTTACCTCTTAAGGCATGGATATTTAGGGCCCTGAAGAGGAATTAGTTTCCGATTCCAGTTTCCCTAATGGTGTCTCCTGAGTTTCAAAAGATTTTTATAATTTGTTTTTTACGTTTAGGTCTTTGATCCATATAGAGTTAATGTGTATGTTGATAGATGGGGGTCCTGTTTAAATCATGTGCATGTTGTCAGCCTGTTCCCAGCACCATTTACTGAACATGTTCTTCATTACCCAGTGGGTCTTGGAGCTTTCTTAAAAGATGAGTTGTTTGAGGATTTGAGCATGTCATTCTTTGTCCTTTTCCATTAGCCTATGAACCTATTCTTGTACCAATACCAGGCTGTGTTGATTAATGTAAACTTACAGTAAAATTTGAAGTCTGTAACTGCAATAACTCCTGCTTTGTTTCTTTTGATAAGTTTCGTTTGGCTATTTATGATGGTTTATGGTTTCATATGAATACTTTTTTGTAATTTCAGGTCTGAAAAAAATGACGTTAACTTAATGGTTATTTCCTTGAATATGTAAATTGACTAAAAGGCTAATTTTTACATTAAAAGAGGTAAGTAAAGTCAGGGAAACAAGCATGTCAAATTTTCATTGATGACATCAGCCTCAGAACTTTGACATCATAATGGGAGGGACCTTGACTACTGAGCAATCCTTAGTCATCAGACATTTCTGTACAGTGCTTTGTCAAATGTGTTAGACACAATGGATTTCATTCCAAAGAAGTGAAGATATCCATGTGTTCACATGGTGAACACATCCAAAAATTTCTCCAGGAGTAAGTGACCATTCAAGAATCCTCTAACGAGGTAGTCTTTTTTTTTTAGCAGCCTTTATTGAGAGGTTCGAGAAACCCCAAACTGGGAGGGGACCTGATGGAGTTGCCCATGAGGTAGTCTTTTATTGTTATGATCATGGAGTCCTGTTGGAGCTTGGTTATAGCACAACCAAATAATATTTTGGCACTCTCTTTCGTTTAGAAACTTTTGGATGTTTTTAGTATTGTGTAACAGCCTTTGGGCAGTTTTTCCTACAGGATTTAAACATTGCTTTTGCTAAGACCATATGCAATTTTCCAGAATTTTTAATTATCGAAATTTTTAAACTAATGCAGTGTCCAAAAACTTACCACTTTGTAAATCTCCATGCTATTTTGGTTTATACATAGTGGGCCCCAAATTCTCTTTTTTCTGTGAGCCTCATTTTAAATGGTTGGTGATTAAACATATCAGATTAATTGGATACTTTGTTGCAGAGTACAGAATTATGTCTTAGGTAGAGAAAATACTAGAGGATTCAATGGAAATACTCTTAAATATATAAATTGGGTTAAAATATAAAGTGAATGTGATTACTTTTCTCTAAGAATTGCATATCTGTAAATTTTAATCAAAATTGAAAAGCAGAAAATACTGAGTGCAACAAGAAAATTTACACAAATTTTAAGAATGAAAAAAGTTGCATTAAATTATAAATTTACACAAATTTTAAGAATGAAAAAAGTTGTATCTAAGATTTTAAAGATTTATTATACATTCTGCATTTTGAATAGCACTTAAGTACAATGAATCTCAACGTTCAGTTTTCTAAGGATGATATATATCTGGAATCTTTAGGAAGAATAAAACTTTCAGAATTTATGTGAGAAACACTGTAGTTGTCAATTTTGAAGGCAGAATTATATGATGTATTCAACATATGAAAGGGAAAAGGAGTTATCTTTGGAGTATTATACAATTCTTAAAAAATCAATTCCTGCATAATGAACATTTCTAGGACCAACCCTGAATTGTAACCATTTTTAAAGTAAAAAAAAATAGAATAAACAAATGAATTCAGTTGCATGTTTTACAGCCTTCATTTATTTATTTATTTATTTTAATTTTACAAAAAATGTGGGTTACAATTCAGTTAGATATACAACCATTGATTATGCAGGGTCACTGGGTGATGAGGTTTTCCCCTCCCTTCCTTAGCAGTATCCCTCATTGCCAATCTCACCCCACCCCTAAATGGTTTTCCACTACTGCCAATCACTTTCTTACACCACTTTTAGTTATCCAGTTTAGTTCACGAGTGAAAACATATGGAACTCTGTTGTTTGGTTCTGTGATAAATCACTGAAAATGCCCTACCTCATATCTATCAAACGTTCTGCAAAATCCTTCTATCTGTCCTTTTTATGGCTGCATCATATTCCACTGTGTATATACCTCATTTATTTTACCCATTCCAGCTTTGATGGGCAACATGGTTGGTACCATGTTTTTTTGTAACTATGATTAGAGCTGCAAAAAACATACAGGTGCATGTATCTTTTTGGTAAAATGATTTGAGTTCCTTCAGGTATATTTTCTAGAGAGTATTTTCTGAGTCACATGGTAGGTCAAGGTCTTGTTCCTTTAAAACTACGATACTATTTTTCAAAGATGTTGCTCTACTTTTCAGTCCACATGCAGTGTAGAAGCATTTATTTCTTCCAAAATTTTGACTTACGTCTGTTACGGTTTGTTTTATTAATGATGGCCAGACTTACAAGGGGTATGTGGTATTTCAAAGTGGTTTCATTTGCATTTCTCTGAGGATGAGGGATACTGAGCAATTTTCATGTGTCTGCTGGCTGCCTGTATCTCTTCTTATGAAAAGTGTCCAGTCACGCATATTGCACAGATTTCAAAGCGAAAGTTTGTCTGATTTTTCTGAGTGTCAGAGTTTCTTGTAGATCCTAGATGTTATGTCTTTTTACAGATATATAGTTGGAGAATCGTTTTCCAAATTCTGGCGGCTGTATCCTGCTCTTCTTGTGGTTTCTTTTGTCTTGCAGAAGTATATTAATTTGATGAGGTCCCACTTATCTAACTTACTCCTTAAGGCATGGGTATTTAGGGCTCGGAAGAGGAATTAGTTTCAGGTTCCACTTTCCCTAATGGTGTCCCTGCGTTTTGTAAGATTATTATAATTTGGTGTTTCATGTTTAGGTTTGATCCATTTAGAGTTAATGTGTATGGTGATAGATATGGGTCCTGTTTCAATCTTGTGCATGTTGTCAGCCTTTTCACTGCACCATTTACTGAATATGTTCTCCATTAACCAGTGGGTCTTGGAGATTTTTTCAAAGACGAGTTGGTTGAGAATTTGAGGATTTCATTCTCTGTCCTGATCCATTGATCTTTGGACCTATTCTTGTACCAATACCAGACTGTGTTGATTATTGTGAACATATAGTAAAGTTTGTCGTCTGGACTGTGATAACTCCTGCTTTGTTTCTTTTGATAAGATTCTTTTGACTATTCATGTTTTTTTTATGGTTTCTCATGAATTCTCTACTGCAATTTGCAGGTCTGAGAAGAATGATGTTATCTCAATGGTTATTTCACTGAATCTGTAGATTTCACTTATGTACAGTGCTCCCAAAGGCGGTAGACATGGTGGGTTTCATTCCTAAGAAGTGAAGGGAACCATGTGTTCAAACGTATCCAAAATTTTCTCCAGGGATAAGTGTTCATTCAAGAATTCTCTAAACAAGGTAGTCTTTTTTTTTTTTAAAAAGCAGTATTTACTGAGAGGACCGAGAAACTCCCAAACTGGGAGGGGACCTCTGGGGGTACCCAAGAAGCAGTGTTTTGTTATTATGTCACGGATTCCTGTTGATGTTTCATTATAGCACAATCAAATAATATTTTAGCACTTTTTGTTTAGAAACTTTTGGATATTTTCAGTATTGTGTAACAGCCTTTGAGCAGTTTTTCCTACAGGATTTGAACATTGCTTTTGCTGAGATGATAATCACTTTTCCAGAATTTTCAATTTCTGAATTTTTACGCTAATGCAGAGCTGAAATGCCTACTACATTGTAAATCTCCATGTTATTTTGGATTATATATATTGGGTCGCAAATTCTCTTCTTTCTGTGTGCCTCATTGTAAATGCTTGGTGATTAAAAGTATCAGAATAATCGAACACTTTGTTGTAGAGTACAGTATTATGTCTTAGGTAGAGAAAATACTGGGGATTCAATGGAAATACGCTTTAAAATATAAATTGTGTTAAACTATAAGGGAATGGGATTTTATATTTCCTTCAAATATATAAGGGAATCATTTCTGTAACGATTGCACATCTGTAACATTTAATCAAAATTGACAAGCAGAAAATATAGAGTGTACCAAGAAAATGCACAAAAATTTTAAGAATGGAAAAATCTGTATTAAATTATGATACTGCTTTATTTTCTAAAATTTTTAAGATTTATTGTGCATTCTGTCTTTTCAATAGCACTTAGGTATACTGAATCTCAAGGTTCAGGTTTCTAACAATGAAATATATCGGGAATCTCAAAAAGTTTCAATTTAGGCAGAACAAAACATGGAGAATTTATGTGAGAATCATTGTAGTTGCCAATTTTGAAGGCAGAATTATACCATGGATTCCAACGTATTAAAAGGAAAATGAGTTATCATTGGAGTATTATACAATTATTAAAAAAATCAATCCTGGCACTAACGAACATTTCTTGGCCCTACCCTTAATTGTAACCAGTTTTAAAGTAATAAAATAAAAAGTAAAACATAGAATAAACAAATAAATTTAATTGCATGTTTTACAGCTTTCATTTATTTATTTATTGAATTATTTATTTTTATTTTTTTAAAAGCTGTGGTACAATTCAGATTTTGATATACAAACATTGATTATGCAGGGTCCATGGTTGATGAGGTATGCCCCTACCTTCCATAGCAGTATCCCTTCCCTGCCAATCTCACCCCTCCCATAAACAGTTTTTCACTACTGCCAATCACTTGCTTACAGCATTATAATTGATCAAGTTCAGCTCATGAGTGAGAACACATGGAAATCTCTTCTTAGTTTCTTTGATAAATCACTGAAAATGACCTACCTCATATCCATCAAACGTTCTGAAAATTCTTCTATCTGTCCTTTTTTATGACTGCATAATATTCCATTCTGTATATATGACATTTATTTTATCCATTTAGCTTTGATGGGCAACATGGTTGGTATCTAGTTTTTTTTGAAATTTTGATTAGAGCTCCAAAAAACATACTGGTGCTGGTATCTTTTTGGTAAAATGATTTGGGTTCCTCCAGGTATATTCTCTACAGGGGAATTACTGAGTCACATAGTATGTCACTATCTTGTCCCTTTAGAAACCATCACACTGTTTTCCAAAGATTTTGCTCTACTTTTCAGTCCACATGCAGTGTAAAAGCATTTATTTCCTCACAAATCCTTACCTGCATCTGTTATTGTTTGTTTTATTAATGATGACCAGTCTTACGGGGGTATGTGGTTTTCAAAATGGTTTCATTTGCATTTCTTTGATGATGAGTGAGGCTGAATAATTTTCATGTGTCTGCTGGCCGCACGTATCTCTTCTTATGAAAAGTGTCCCATCACGTATATTGCACACTTTTCAAAGGGAAAGGTTTGTCTGATTTTTCTGAGTGTTTGAGTTTCTTGTAGATACTAGATGTTAGTCCTATTTACAGATATGTACGTGGAGAATCGTTTTTCCCATTCTGTTGGCTGTATCCCTGCTCTTCTGATGGTTTCTTTTCTTTTGCAGAAGTATATTAATTTGATGAGATCACACTTGTCTAACTTACTTCTTAACACATGGGTATTTAGGGCTCTGAAGAGGAATTAGTTTCCGGTTCCAGTTTCCTTAGTGGTGTCTCCTGCATTTTCTTAGATCATTGTAATTTGGTGTTATACGTTTAGGTCTTTCATCCATTTAGAGGTAATGTGTATGGTGATAGATCGGGGTCCTGTTTCATTCTTGTACATGTTGTCAGCCTTTTCCCAGCACCATTTTCTGAATATGTTCTCCATTACCCAGTGGGTCTTGGAGTTTTTTTCAAAAATGAGTTGGTTGACATGTTGAGGATTTCATTGTCTGTCTTGATCCATTGGCCTATGGACCTATTCTTGTACTAATCCCAGACTGTTTTAATTACCTTAAAGATATAATGAAGTTTGAAGACTGGAACTGCAGCACCCCCTGCTTTGTTTATTTTGATAAGATTTTTTTGGCAGTTCGTAATTGTTTATGGTTTCATATGAATTCTTTATTGCAATTTCCAGGTATGAGAAGAATGATTTTAACTTATTGGTTATTCCATTGAAGCTGTAGATTGACTAAGGCTAATTTTTGCATTAAAGAGGTAATTAAAGTCAGGGAAACATGCATGTCAAATTGTCATTTATGACATCAGACTCAGAACTTTGACATCATAATTGTAGGGACCTTGACTACTGAGTATTCCTTAGACTTCAAGCACTTGTGCACAGTGCTCTACCAAATACGGTACACAGGTTGGATTTCATCCCAAATAAGTGAAGGGAAGCATGTGTTCACACCTATTAATTTGATGAGATCCCACTTGTCCAACTTTCTGCTTAAGCCATGGGCATTTAGGGCTCGGAAGAGGAATTAGTTTCCGGTTCCAGTTTCCCTAATGGAGTCTCCTGCATTTTCTATGATTATTATAATTTGGTGTTTTACGTTTAGGTCTTTTATCCATTTAGAGTTAAGGTGCATAGTGATAGACAGGGGTCCTGTTTCAATCTTGTGCATGTTGTCAGCCTTTTCCCAGCACCATTTACTGGATATGTTCTCCATCAACCAGTGGGTCTTGGAGGTTTTTTCAATGAAGAGTTGGTTCAGAATTTGAGGAGTTCATTCTCTCCTGATCCATTGGCCTATGGACCTATTCTTGAAATGTATAATACTCTAATGATAACTCCTTTTCCCTTAAATATGGTGGAATATGTAGTATAATTCTGCCTTCAAAATTGACAACTACAGTGTTTCTCACATAAATTCTGAATGTTTTATTCTGCCTAAATTGAAACTTGGTAAGATTCCAGATCTATATCATTCTTAGAAAACTGAACCTTGATATTCAGTGTACCTAACTGCTATTCAGAAGGCAGAATGCATAATAAACTTTAAAAATTTTAGAAAATAAAACAGTATCATAATTTCTTACAGCTTTTTCCATTCTGAACATTAGTGTACACTTTCTTGGTGCACTCTATATTTTCTGCTTGTTAATTTTGATTAAATGTTAGAGATGTGCAATCCTTAGAAAAATTTCCCCTTAAGTATTTCAAGGAAATATAAAATTACATTCCTTCATAATTTAACCCAATTTATATTTTTAAAAGAGTATTTCCATTGAATCCCCTTGTATTTTCCTTATGGAAATATAATGTTGTACTCTGCAACAAAGTATCCGATTAATCTGACACTTTTAATCACCAAGCACTTTAAATGTGGCTCACAGAAAAAGGAGAATATGGGGCCCAATATATATAAACCAAAATTACATGGAAATTTACAAACTAGTAAATATTTGACTTCTGCATAAGTATAAAAATTTAGATAATTGAAAATTTTGTAAAATTGATTATGATCTTAGCAAAAACAATGTTCAAATCCTGTAGGAAAGACGACTCAAAGGCTGTTACACAATACTAAAAACATCCAAAAGTTTCTAAACTAAAGAAAGTGCTAAACTATTATTTGGTGTGCTATAACCAAGCTCCAACAGGACTCTGAGACCATAATAATAAAAGACTACCTCATAAGGAACCCCTAAGATCCCCTCCCAGTTTGGGAGTTTCTCGTTCCTCTCAATAAAGACTGATATAAAATAAAAAAGACTTCCTCATTTATACGATTCTTGAATGATCACTTATCCCTGGATAAATTTTTGGATAGGTGTGAACACATGGTTCTCTTCCTTTCTTGGGAATGAAATCCACCATGTCTACCACATTTGGCAGAGCACTGTACACACGTTCTTAAAGCCTAAGGATTGCTCAGGAGTCAAGGGCCTTCCCATGATGATGTCAAAGTTTTGAGGCTGATGTCATAAATGACAATTTAACATGCTTGTGTCCCTGACTTTACTTACTGCTTTAAATGTAAAAATTAACCTTTTAGTCAATCTACAGATTTAATGAAATAACCATTAAGTTAAAAATCATTCTTCTCAGACCTGGGAATTAAAATAAAAATTTCATATGAAACCATAAACAATCATGAATAGCCAAAAGAATCTTATGAAAAGAAACAAAGCAGGAGCTATTGCTGTTGAAGACTTTAAACTCTACTATATGTTTACAGTAATCAACACTGCCTCATATTGGTACAAGAATAGGTCCATGGGCCAATGGATCAGGACAGAGAAAGAAATCCTCAAATTCTTAACCAACTCATCTTTGAAAAAACATCCAAGACCCACTGGTTAATGGAGAACATATTCAGTAAGTGGTGCTGGGAAAAGCTTGACAACAAGCGCAAGATTGAAACAAGACATCTATCTATCACCATACATATTAACTATAATGGATCAAAGACCTAAACATAAAACACCAAATTATAATAATCTTAGAAAACGCAGGAGATTACAATAAGGAAACTGGAACTGGAAACTAAATCCTCTTCAGAGCCCTAGATACCCATGCCTTATGAAGTAAGTTAGACAAGTGCTATTCCATCAAATTAATACTCTTCTGCAAAACAAAAGAAACCATCAGAAGAGCAGGGATACAGCCAACAGAATGGGAAAAACGATTCTCCACCTATATATCTGTAAAAAGGCATAACATCTAGAATCTACAAGAAAATCAAACTCTCAGCAAAATCAGGCAAACATTCCCATTGAAAAGTGTGCAATATATGTGATTGGACACTTTTCATAAAAAGAGATACAGGTAGCCAGGAGACACATGAAAATTGCTCAGCATCACTCATCATCAAAGAAATGCAAATGAAACCACTTTGAAATTCCACATAACCCCTGTAAGACTGGCCATTATTAATAAAGTAAACAATAACAGATGCAGGTCAGAATTTGGGAAGAAATAAATGCTTCTACACTGCACGTGGACTGAAAAGTAGAGCATCATCTTTGGAAAACAGTGTGTTGGTTTGTAAAGGGAGAAGATCTTGATCTGCCATGTGATGCAGTAATTCCTTGGTTGAGAATATACCTGGAGGAAATCAAATAATTTTACCAAAAAGACACCTGGGAGGAGATGGCAAGATGGTGACAGGTTAGCACTGCCTGTGAAACTCTCCACCAAGGAGAATGGAAGGAGAC
>JAPVLO010006670.1:0-27972 GCA_027257055.1 Cephalopachus bancanus | reverse complement strand
ACGAGGTATTACAGCAGGCAGCAGTGAAGTATAAAAGTCATAGCAAAGAGATAAGGCTGCAGCACACATTGGGCACAGACTCCACCAAGGAAGATGCCTGTGCACGACCGTCCTCAGAAAGGCTATTCCGAACAGCGATCCACAGTGTAATTGCTTTCCCTTAAGAGGAAATTCTGAATTCAGAATTCTCCCGGGTCACACGTAATGCTTTCCCACAAGTAACTGTGACTGTCTCAGATCCTTCTTTGCGGCACAGTGGGGTTGAGCATTCCTGAATGTGAAAGTTTGACAAGCTGCACGCCCAAGCAGTCACCCTGTAGAGCGTAATCTACATGAAAGGGAACAAGTGAGAATCAGGAATTACAGCATGCACCAATGCCTTCTAGGACTCAGTGCCAGGAAGTAACAGTGCAGCTTCCTTTGCACACAGCACTATCCAAGGAAGATTGACATTCAAAACAAACACAACCAAGGCAGTCCGCTCTTCTCCGTCAGTGCATTTGGCAGAGCATCTGTGTATCTGACCACACAAAAATTTGTAAAGCAGAAACACTTCAGATGTCACCCGGTGACTTCAGCAGGCAATGCATTCTTCCTCTACTGGGGAGTTCCCATTGCCCCCCGTGTGGCACCCTTAAGCTGCACATTCCATTACGTGTCCTACGAATGAACTTCAGGTCAAACAAATGCACTCTGCAGAGCCTAACGCCAAATGAGGAGAAAACTGTGAGACCCATGTATTGCAGCATGCACCGAGTTAGAATCAAATTGATAGCCCATAAATAGTGCAGCACACATTTGGAAACCTCCTTCCCAAGGAAAATGCACATTCACAGCAAGCCTAACAGAGGCCGTCGATGCTTATTCAGCAAGGCAAACGGGAGAGTAACTGCATTTCTTAGCA
Organism: Cephalopachus bancanus; assembly: GCA_027257055.1. NCBI lineage: Eukaryota > Metazoa > Chordata > Mammalia > Primates > Tarsiidae > Cephalopachus > Cephalopachus bancanus. Next base: position 27,068 of record JAPVLO010006670.1, on the reverse strand, counting down.
TAGAGAAATGCCAAGGGGTGAAAATTTTGTGGATTCAAACAGAAAGCCAGTACTGCTTTTCTACTCGTAAGTGTGTAGCATTCCTTTGACTCAGTGGGGCACAATTTACATGCTCATTCCTACATGTGAAGTATTGACGTAAGGCTCTGCTAGGCCAAATCAAGCTGTAGCTTGAGATTCTTGGATGGCACCATACACCAAGCCAGAATAAAACTCCTAGGAACTAAATAACAATGCAGGAAATGTTTGACGCAGCGTTTCCCAACCTGATACACACTCCCATCAAGCCAGCGAAGCCTGTCAGCTCTTACTCGTAAATGCCATCGCAAGAGCAAATGCTTTTGATAGAAGACCGACAAGCCAAATCCAAAACACTTTAGAAGTCAATAGGTGAACAAATAATGCTGTCCCAGAATAGCACTGAATCGGTCATTTCACTCAGTGTGGCACCATGGAGCGGTGCATTCTGCTACAGGAAACATTGAATTCAGCTCTGCCAGGCATATGCACTCAATGGAGTAGAATACACGGTGAAGGGAAACGGGGAGAATCCGGTACCACACAACAGGCAAAGCCAGGTTAATAGTTGTTGCCCCATTCAGTGACGTGCAGTTTTGAGGAATGTCTCCCATGGAAGACTCTTATTTTCGGGAAAGAAAACAAAGGCTCTCAGGCCTGGCTGGCAAACGAAGCCGAAGAGCCATTGTATTCATTATTAGACGCCCGTGTCAAAAGAGCAAACGTTTCAGCATTCACCGTGAATGAAGCATGCTTTGCTACCAATGGCTGTGGAGATCTGGTTCCAGTCAGTGCAGCACCTCAAGTTGCACTCTGGTCACCACATGCTCCCTGACTGGTGTAGGGCATATACAGGGAAGCTCTTGGCATCGGGTAGGAGGGCATGCACAGAACCAGCTTACCAGAGACTGCCAATGCGTGGCAGTGCAGCGCACGCTTCAATAGCGTGTCCCCGGGAAGACCCACCTTCACCACCAGTTTTGCATAGGCTCTCCGTGCTTATCCATACATGAAACCGGCACAGCATTGGTAGTCCTTTTTAGGTTTAAACGCAATAGGGAAAACCAATTTAGAATTCTCCCCATAAACAAATAATGCTCTCCTGCCCGTAACTGTGGAGCACTAAGGTCACTCATTGGGGCATTTAGGTATTGCAGGTTTCGATCTGTGAAACCCGGACGTTCCCTCTCGGGAGCAAAGGCCTGTATGGAAAGGAACACAAGTCAAGGGGAAAGAGTGAGAACGAGGTATTACAGCAGGCAGCAGTGAAGTATAAAAGTCATAGCAAAGAGATAAGGCTGCAGCACACTTGGGCACCAGACTCCACCAAGGAAGATGCCTGTGCACGACCGTCCTCAGAAAGGCTATCCGAACAGCGATCCACAGTGTAATTGCTTTCCTTTAAGAGGAATTCAGATTCAGAATTCTCCCGGGTCACACGTAATGCTTTCCCACAAGTAACTGTGACTGTCTCAGATCCTTCTTTGCGGCACAGTGGGGTTGAGCATTCCTGAATGTGAAAGTTTGACAAGCTGCGCCCAAGCAGTCACCCTGTAGAGCGTAATCTACATGAAAGGGAACAAGTGAGAATCAGGAATTACAGCATGCACCAAGCCTTCTAGGACTCAGTGCAGGAAGTAGTAACAGTGCAGCTTCCTTTGCACACAGCACTATCCAAGGAAGATTGACATTCAAAACAAACACAACCAAGGCAGTCCGCTCTTCTCGTCAGTGCATTTGGCAGAGCATCTGTGTATCTGACCACACAAAAATTTGTAAAGCACAAACACTTCAGATGTCACCGGTGACTTCAGCAGGCAATGCATTCTTCCTCTACTGGGGAGTTCCCATTGCCCCCCGTGTGGCACCCTTAAGCTGCACATTCCATTACGTGTCCTATGAATGAACTTCAGGTCAAACAAATGCACTCTGCAGAGCCTAACGCAAATGAGGAGAAAACTGTGAGACCCTGTATTGCAGCATGCACCGAGTTAGAATCAAATTGATAGCCCATAAATAGTGCAGCACACATTTGAAAACTCGTTCCCAAGGAAAATGCACATTCACAGCAAGCCTAACAGAGGCCGTCGATGCTTATTCAGCAAGGCAAACGGGAGAGTAACTGCATTTCTTAGCATAGAGAAATGCCAAGGGGTGAAAATTTTGTGGATTCAAACAGAAAGCCAGTACTGCTTTTCTACTCGTAAGTGTGTAGCATTCCTTTGACTCAGTGGGGCACAATTTACATGCTCATTCCTACATGTGAAGTATTGACGTAAGGCTCTGCTAGGCCAAATCAAGCTGTAGCTTGAGATTCTTGGATGGCACCATCCACCAAGCCAGAATAAAACTCCTAGGAACTAAATAACAATGCAGGAAATGTTTGACGCAGCGTTTCCCAACCTAATACACACTCCCATCAAGCCAGCGAAGCCTGTCAGCTCTTACTCGTCAATGCCATCGCAAGAGCAAATGTTTTTGATAGAAGACCGACAAGCCAAATCCAAAACACTTTAGAAGTCAATAGGTGAACAAATAATGCTGTCCCAGAATAGCACTGAATCGGTCATTTCACTCAGTGTGGCACCATGGAGCGGTGCATTCTGCTACAGGAAACATTGAATTCAGCTCTGCCAGGCATATGCACTCAATGGAGTAGAATAACACGGTGAAGGGAAACGGGGAGAATCCGGTACACACAAACAGGCAAAGCCAGGTTAATAGTTGTTGCCCCATTCAGTGACGTGCAGTTTTGAGGAATGTCTCCCATGGAAGACTCTTATTTTCGGGAAAGAAAACAAAGGCTCTCAGGCCTGGCTGGCAAACGAAGCCGAAGAGCCATTGTATTCATTATTAGACGCCCGTGTCAAAAGAGCAAACGTTTCAGCATTCACCGGTGAATGAAGCATGCTTTGCTACCAATGGCTGTGGAGATCTGGTTCCAGTCAGTGCAGCACCTCAAGTTGCACTCTGGTCACCACATGCTCCCTGACTGGTGTAGGGCATATACAGGGAAGCTCTTGGCATCGGGTAGGAGGGCATGCACAGAACCAGCTTATCAGAGACTGCCAATGCGTGGCAGTGCAGCGCACGCTTCAATAGCGTGTCCCGGGAAGACCCACCTTCACCACCAGTTTTGCATAGGCTCTCCGTGCTTATCCATACATGAAACCGGCACAGCATTGGTAGTCCTTTTTAGGTTTAAATGCAATAGGGAAAACCAATTTAGAATTCTCCCCATAAACAAATAATGCTCTCCTGCCCGTAACTGTGGAGCACTAAGGTCACTCATTGGGGCATTTAGGTATTGCAGGTTTCGATCTGTGAAACCCGGACGTTCCCTCTCGGGAGCAAAGGCCCTGTATGGAAAGGAACACAAGTCAAGGGGAAAGAGTGAGAACGAGGTATTACAGCAGGCAGCAGTGAAGTATAAAAGTCATAGCAAAGAGATAAGGCTGCAGCACACATTGGGCACAGACTCCACCAAGGAAGATGCCTGTGCACGACCGTCCTCAGAAAGGCTATTCCGAACAGCGATCCACAGTGTAATTGCTTTCCCTTAAGAGGAAATTCTGAATTCAGAATTCTCCCGGGTCACACGTAATGCTTCCCACAAGTAACTGTGACTGTCTCAGATCCTTCTTTGCGGCACAGTGGGGTTGAGCATTCCTGAATGTGAAAGTTTGACAAGCTGCACGCCCAAGCAGTCACCCTGTAGAGCGTAATCTACATGAAAGGGAACAAGTGAGAATCAGGAATTACAGCATGCACCAATGCCTTCTAGGACTCAGTGCCAGGAAGTAACAGTGCAGCTTCCTTTGCACACAGCACTATCCAAGGAAGATTGACATTCAAAACAAACACAACCAGGCAGTCCGCTCTTCTCCGTCAGTGCATTGGCAGAGCATCTGTGTATCTGACCACACAAAAATTTGTAAAGCAGAAACACTTCAGATGTCACCCGGTGACTTCAGCAGGCAATGCATTCTTCCTCTACTGGGGAGTTCCCATTGCCCCCGTGTGGCACCCTTAAGCTGCACATTCCATTACGTGTCCTATGAATGAACTTCAGGTCAAACAAATGCACTCTGCAGAGCCTAACGCCAAATGAGGAGAAAACTGTGAGACCCATGTATTGCAGCATGCACCGAGTTAGAATCAAATTGATAGCCCATAAATAGTGCAGCACACATTTGGAAAACCTCGTTCCAAGGAAAATGCACATTCACAGCAAGCCTAACAGAGGCCGTCGATGCTTATTCAGCAAGGCAAACGGGAGAGTAACTGCATTTCTTAGCATAGAGAAATGCCAAGGGGTGAAAATTTTGTGGATTCAAACAGAAAGCCAGTACTGCTTTTCTACTCGTAAGTGTGTAGCATTCCTTTGACTCAGTGGGGCACAATTTACATGCTCATTCCTACATGTGAAGTATTGACGTAAGGCTCTGCTAGGCCAAATCAAGCTGTAGCTTGAGATTCTTTGATGGCACCATACACCAAGCCAGAATAAAACTCCTAGGAACTAAATAACAATGCAGGAAATGTTTGACGCAGCGTTTCCAACCTGATACACACTCCCATCAAGCCAGCGAAGCCTGTCAGCTCTTACTCGTAAATGCCATCGCAAGAGCAAATGCTTTTGATAGAAGACCGACAAGCCAAATCCAAAACACTTTAGAAGTCAATAGGTGAACAAATAATGCTTTCCCAGAATAGCACTGAATCGGTCATTTCACTCAGTGTGGCACCATGGAGCGGTGCATTCTGCTACAGGAAACATTGAATTCAGCTCTGCCAGGCATATGCACTCAATGGAGTAGAATACACGGTGAAGGGAAACGGGGAGAATCCGGTACCACACAACAGGCAAGCCAGGTTAATAGTTGTTGCCCCATTCAGTGACGTGCAGTTTTGAGGAATGTCTCCCATGGAAGACTCTTATTTTCGGGAAAGAAAACAAAGGCTCTCAGGCCTGGCTGGCAAACGAAGCCGAAGAGCCATTGTATTCATTATTAGACGCCCGTGTCAAAAGAGCAAACGTTTCAGCATTCACCGGTGAATGAAGCATGCTTTGCTACCAATGGCTGTGGAGATCTGGTTCCAGTCAGTGCAGCACCTCAAGTTGCACTCTGGTCACCACATGCTCCCTGACTGGTGTAGGGCATATACAGGGAAGCTCTTGGCATCGGGTAGGAGGGCATGCACAGAACCAGCTTATCAGAGACTGCCAATGCGTGGCAGTGCAGCGCACGCTTCAATAGCGTGTCCCCGGGAAGACCCACCTTCACCACCAGTTTTGCATAGGCTCTCCGTGCTTATCCATACATGAAACCGGCACAGCATTGGTAGTCCTTTTTAGGTTTAAATGCAATAGGGAAAACCAATTTAGAATTCTCCCCATAAACAAATAATGCTCTCCTGCCCGTAACTGTGGAGCACTAAGGTCACTCATTGGGGCATTTAGGTATTGCAGGTTTCGATCTGTGAAACCCGGACGTTCCCTCTCGGGAGCAAAGGCCCTGTATGGAAAGGAACACAAGTCAAGGGGAAAGAGTGAGAACGAGGTATTACAGCAGGCAGCAGTGAAGTATAAAAGTCATAGCAAAGAGATAAGGCTGCAGCACACATTGGGCACAGACTCCACCAAGGAAGATGCCTGTGCACGACCGTCCTCAGAAAGGCTATTCCGAACAGCGATCCACAGTGTAATTGCTTTCCCTTAAGAGGAAATTCAGAATTCAGAATTCTCCCGGGTCACACGTAATGCTTTCCCACAAGTAACTGTGACTGTCTCAGATCCTTCTTTGCGGCACAGTGGGGTTGAGCATTCCTGAATGTGAAAGTTTGACAAGCTGCAGCCCAAGCAGTCACCCTGTAGAGCGTAATCTACATGAAAGGGAACAAGTGAGAATCAGGAATTACAGCATGCACCAATGCCTTCTAGGACTCAGTGCCAGGAAGTAACAGTGCAGCTTCCTTTGCACACAGCACTATCCAAGGAAGATTGACATTCAAAACAAACACAACCAAGGCAGTCCGCTCTTCTCCGTCAGTGCATTTGGCAGAGCATCTGTGTATCTGACCACACAAAAATTTGTAAAGCACAAACACTTCAGATGTCACCGGTGACTTCAGCAGGCAATGCATTCTTCCTCTACTGGGGAGTTCCCATTGCCCCCCGTGTGGCACCCTTAAGCTGCACATTCCATTACGTGTCCTATGAATGAACTTCAGGTCAAACAAATGCACTCTGCAGAGCCTAACGCCAAATGAGGAGAAAACTGTGAGACCCATGTATTGCAGCATGCACCGAGTTAGAATCAAATTGATAGCCCATAAATAGTGCAGCACACATTTGAAAACCTCGTTCCCAAGGAAAATGCACATTCACAGCAAGCCTAACAGAGGCCGTCGATGCTTATTCAGCAAGGCAAACGGGAGAGTAACTGCATTTCTTAGCATAGAGAAATGCCAAGGGGTGAAAATTTTGTGGATTCAAACAGAAAGCCAGTACTGCTTTTCTACTCGTAAGTGTGTAGCATTCCTTTGACTCAGTGGGGCACAATTTACATGCTCATTCCTACATGTGAAGTATTGACGTAAGGCTCTGCTAGGCCAAATCAAGCTGTAGCTTGAGATTCTTTGATGGCACCATACACCAAGCCAGAATAAAACTCCTAGGAACTAAATAACAATGCAGGAAATGTTTGACGCAGCGTTTCCCAACCTGATACACACTCCCATCAAGCCAGCGAAGCCTGTCAGCTCTTACTCGTAAATGCCATCGCAAGAGCAAATGCTTTTGATAGAAGACCGACAAGCCAAATCCAAAACACTTTAGAAGTCAATAGGTGAACAAATAATGCTTTCCCAGAATAGCACTGAATCGGTCATTTCACTCAGTGTGGCACCATGGAGCGGTGCATTCTGCTACAGGAAACATTGAATTCAGCTCTGCCAGGCATATGCACTCAATGGAGTAGAATACACGGTGAAGGGAAACGGGGAGAATCCGGTACCACACAACAGGCAAAGCCAGGTTAATAGTTGTTGCCCCATTCAGTGACGTGCAGTTTTGAGGAATGTCTCCCATGGAAGACTCTTATTTTCGGGAAAGAAAACAAAGGCTCTCAGGCCTGGCTGGCAAACGAAGCCGAAGAGCCATTGTATTCATTATTAGACGCCCGTGTCAAAAGAGCAAACGTTTCAGCATTCACCGGTGAATGAAGCATGCTTTGCTACCAATGGCTGTGGAGATCTGGTTCCAGTCAGTGCAGCACCTCAAGTTGCACTCTGGTCACCACATGCTCCCTGACTGGTGTAGGGCATATACAGGGAAGCTCTTGGCATCGGGTAGGAGGGCATGCACAGAACCAGCTTATCAGAGACTGCCAATGCGTGGCAGTGCAGCGCACGCTTCAATAGCGTGTCCCCGGGAAGACCCACCTTCACCACCAGTTTTGCATAGGCTCTCCGTGCTTATCCATACATGAAACCGGCACAGCATTGGTAGTCCTTTTTAGGTTTAAATGCAATAGGGAAAACCAATTTAGAATTCTCCCCATAAACAAATAATGCTCTCCTGCCCGTAACTGTGGAGCACTAAGGTCACTCATTGGGGCATTTAGGTATTGCAGGTTTCGATCTGTGAAACCCGGACGTTCCCTCTCGGGAGCAAAGGCCCTGTATGGAAAGGAACACAAGTCAAGGGGAAAGAGTGAGAACGAGGTATTACAGCAGGCAGCAGTGAAGTATAAAAGTCATAGCAAAGAGATAAGGCTGCAGCACACATTGGGCACAGACTCCACCAAGGAAGATGCCTGTGCACGACCGTCCTCAGAAAGGCTATTCCGAACAGCGATCCACAGTGTAATTGCTTTCCTTAAGAGGAAATTCAGAATTCAGAATTCTCCGGGTCACACGTAATGCTTTCCCACAAGTAACTGTGACTGTCTCAGATCCTTCTTTGCGGCACAGTGGGGTTGAGCATTCCTGAATGTGAAAGTTTGACAAGCTGCACGCCCAAGCAGTCACCCTGTAGAGCGTAATCTACATGAAAGGGAACAAGTGAGAATCAGGAATTACAGCATGCACCAATGCCTTCTAGGACTCAGTGCCAGGAAGTAACAGTGCAGCTTCCTTTGCACACAGCACTATCCAAGGAAGATTGACATTCAAAACAAACACAACCAAGGCAGTCCGCTCTTCTCCGTCAGTGCATTTGGCAGAGCATCTGTGTATCTGACCACACAAAATTTGTAAAGCAGAAACACTTCAGATGTCACCCGGTGACTTCAGCAGGCAATGCATTCTTCCTCTACTGGGAGTTCCCATTGCCCCCCGTGTGGCACCCTTAAGCTGCACATTCCATTACGTGTCCTATGAATGAACTTCAGGTCAAACAAATGCACTCTGCAGAGCCTAACGCCAAATGAGGAGAAAACTGTGAGACCCATGTATTGCAGCATGCACCGAGTTAGAATCAAATTGATAGCCCATAAATAGTGCAGCACACATTTGAAAACCTCGTTCCCAAGGAAAATGCACATTCACAGCAAGCCTAACAGAGGCCGTCGATGCTTATTCAGCAAGGCAAACGGGAGAGTAACTGCATTTCTTAGCATAGAGAAATGCCAAGGGGTGAAAATTTTGTGGATTCAAACAGAAAGCCAGTACTGCTTTTCTACTCGTAAGTGTGTAGCATTCCTTTGACTCAGTGGGGCACAATTTACATGCTCATTCCTACATGTGAAGTATTGACGTAAGGCTCTGCTAGGCCAAATCAAGCTGTAGCTTGAGATTCTTTGATGGCACCATACACCAAGCCAGAATAAAACTCCTAGGAACTAAATAACAATGCAGGAAATGTTTGACGCAGCGTTTCCCAACCTGATACACACTCCATCAAGCCAGCGAAGCCTGTCAGCTCTTACTCGTAAATGCCATCGCAAGAGCAAATGCTTTTGATAGAAGACCGACAAGCCAAATCCAAAACACTTTAGAAGTCAATAGGTGAACAAATAATGCTTTCCCAGAATAGCACTGAATCGGTCATTTCACTCAGTGTGGCACCATGGAGCGGTGCATTCTGCTACAGGAAACATTGAATTCAGCTCTGCCAGGCATATGCACTCAATGGAGTAGAATACACGGTGAAGGGAAACGGGGAGAATCCGGTACCACACAACAGGCAAAGCCAGGTTAATAGTTGTTGCCCCATTCAGTGACGTGCAGTTTTGAGGAATGTCTCCCATGGAAGACTCTTATTTTCGGGAAAGAAAACAAAGGCTCTCAGGCCTGGCTGGCAAACGAAGCCGAAGAGCCATTGTATTCATTATTAGACGCCCGTGTCAAAAGAGCAAACGTTTCAGCATTCACCGGTGAATGAAGCATGCTTTGCTACCAATGGCTGTGGAGATCTGGTTCCAGTCAGTGCAGCACCTCAAGTTGCACTCTGGTCACCACATGCTCCCTGACTGGTGTAGGGCATATACAGGGAAGCTCTTGGCATCGGGTAGGAGGGCATGCACAGAACCAGCTTATCAGAGACTGCCAATGCGTGGCAGTGCAGCGCACGCTTCAATAGCGTGTCCCCGGGAAGACCCACCTTCACCACCAGTTTTGCATAGGCTCTCCGTGCTTATCCATACATGAAACCGGCACAGCATTGGTAGTCCTTTTTAGGTTTAAATGCAATAGGGAAAACCAATTTAGAATTCTCCCCATAAACAAATAATGCTCTCCTGCCCGTAACTGTGGAGCACTAAGGTCACTCATTGGGGCATTTAGGTATTGCAGGTTTCGATCTGTGAAACCCGGACGTTCCCTCTCGGGAGCAAAGGCCCTGTATGGAAAGGAACACAAGTCAAGGGGAAAGAGTGAGAACGAGGTATTACAGCAGGCAGCAGTGAAGTATAAAAGTCATAGCAAAGAGATAAGGCTGCAGCACACATTGGGCACAGACTCCACCAAGGAAGATGCCTGTGCACGACCGTCCTCAGAAAGGCTATTCCGAACAGCGATCCACAGTGTAATTGCTTTCCTTAAGAGGAAATTCAGAATTCAGAATTCTCCGGGTCACACGTAATGCTTTCCCACAAGTAACTGTGACTGTCTCAGATCCTTCTTTGCGGCACAGTGGGGTTGAGCATTCCTGAATGTGAAAGTTTGACAAGCTGCACGCCCAAGCAGTCACCCTGTAGAGCGTAATCTACATGAAAGGGAACAAGTGAGAATCAGGAATTACAGCATGCACCAATGCCTTCTAGGACTCAGTGCCAGGAAGTAACAGTGCAGCTTCCTTTGCACACAGCACTATCCAAGGAAGATTGACATTCAAAACAAACACAACCAAGGCAGTCCGCTCTTCTCCGTCAGTGCATTTGGCAGAGCATCTGTGTATCTGACCACACAAAAATTTGTAAAGCAGAAACACTTCAGATGTCACCCGGTGACTTCAGCAGGCAATGCATTCTTCCTCTACTGGGGAGTTCCCATTGCCCCCGTGTGGCACCCTTAAGCTGCACATTCCATTACGTGTCCTATGAATGAACTTCAGGTCAAACAAATGCACTCTGCAGAGCCTAACGCCAAATGAGGAGAAAACTGTGAGACCCATGTATTGCAGCATGCACCGAGTTAGAATCAAATTGATAGCCCATAAATAGTGCAGCACACATTTGAAAACCTCGTTCCCAAGGAAAATGCACATTCACAGCAAGCCTAACAGAGGCCGTCGATGCTTATTCAGCAAGGCAAACGGGAGAGTAACTGCATTTCTTAGCATAGAGAAATGCCAAGGGGTGAAAATTTTGTGGATTCAAACAGAAAGCCAGTACTGCTTTTCTACTCGTAAGTGTGTAGCATTCCTTTGACTCAGTGGGGCACAATTTACATGCTCATTCCTACATGTGAAGTATTGACGTAAGGCTCTGCTAGGCCAAATCAAGCTGTAGCTTGAGATTCTTTGATGGCACCATACACCAAGCCAGAATAAAACTCCTAGGAACTAAATAACAATGCAGGAAATGTTTGACGCAGCGTTTCCCAACCTGATACACACTCCCATCAAGCCAGCGAAGCCTGTCAGCTCTTACTCGTAAATGCCATCGCAAGAGCAAATGCTTTTGATAGAAGACCGACAAGCCAAATCCAAAACACTTTAGAAGTCAATAGGTGAACAAATAATGCTTTCCCAGAATAGCACTGAATCGGTCATTTCACTCAGTGTGGCACCATGGAGCGGTGCATTCTGCTACAGGAAACATTGAATTCAGCTCTGCCAGGCATATGCACTCAATGGGAGTAGAATACACGGTGAAGGGAAACGGGGAGAATCCGGTACCACACAACAGGCAAAGCCAGGTTAATAGTTGTTGCCCCATTCAGTGACGTGCAGTTTTGAGGAATGTCTCCCATGGAAGACTCTTATTTTCGGGAAAGAAAACAAAGGCTCTCAGGCCTGGCTGGCAAACGAAGCCGAAGAGCCATTGTATTCATTATTAGACGCCCGTGTCAAAAGAGCAAACGTTTCAGCATTCACCGGTGAATGAAGCATGCTTTGCTACCAATGGCTGTGGAGATCTGGTTCCAGTCAGTGCAGCACCTCAAGTTGCACTCTGGTCACCACATGCTCCCTGACTGGTGTAGGGCATATACAGGGAAGCTCTTGGCATCGGGTAGGAGGGCATGCACAGAACCAGCTTATCAGAGACTGCCAATGCGTGGCAGTGCAGCGCACGCTTCAATAGCGTGTCCCCGGGAAGACCCACCTTCACCACCAGTTTTGCATAGGCTCTCCGTGCTTATCCATACATGAAACCGGCACAGCATTGGTAGTCCTTTTTAGGTTTAAATGCAATAGGGAAAACCAATTTAGAATTCTCCCCATAAACAAATAATGCTCTCCTGTCCGTAACTGTGGAGCACTAAGGTCACTCATTGGGGCATTTAGGTATTGCAGGTTTCGATCTGTGAAACCCGGACGTTCCTCTCGGGAGCAAAGGCCCTGTATGGAAAGGAACACAAGTCAAGGGGAAAGAGTGAGAACGAGGTATTACAGCAGGCAGCAGTGAAGTATAAAAGTCATAGCAAAGAGATAAGGCTGCAGCACACATTGGGCACAGACTCCACCAAGGAAGATGCCTGTGCACGACCGTCCTCAGAAAGGCTATTCCGAACAGCGATCCACAGTGTAATTGCTTTCCCTTAAGAGGAAATTCAGAATTCAGAATTCTCCCGGGTCACACGTAATGCTTTCCCACAAGTAACTGTGACTGTCTCAGATCCTTCTTTGCGGCACAGTGGGGTTGAGCATTCCTGAATGTGAAAGTTTGACAAGCTGCACGCCCAAGCAGTCACCCTGTAGAGCGTAATCTACATGAAAGGGAACAAGTGAGAATCAGGAATTACAGCATGCACCAATGCCTTCTAGGACTCAGTGCCAGGAAGTAACAGTGCAGCTTCCTTTGCACACAGCACTATCCAAGGAAGATTGACATTCAAAACAAACACAACCAAGGCAGTCCGCTCTTCTCCGTCAGTGCATTTGGCAGAGCATCTGTGTATCTGACCACACAAAAATTTGTAAAGCAGAAACACTTCAGATGTCACCCGGTGACTTCAGCAGGCAATGCATTCTTCCTCTACTGGGGAGTTCCCATTGCCCCCCGTGTGGCACCCTTAAGCTGCACATTCCATTACGTGTCCTATGAATGAACTTCAGGTCAAACAAATGCACTCTGCAGAGCCTAACGCCAAATGAGGAGAAAACTGTGAGACCCATGTATTGCAGCATGCACCGAGTTAGAATCAAATTGATAGCCCATAAATAGTGCAGCACACATTTGAAAACCTCGTTCCCAAGGAAAATGCACATTCACAGCAAGCCTAACAGAGGCCGTCGATGCTTATTCAGCAAGGCAAACGGGAGAGTAACTGCATTTCTTAGCATAGAGAAATGCCAAGGGGTGAAAATTTTGTGGATTCAAACAGAAAGCCAGTACTGCTTTTCTACTCGTAAGTGTGTAGCATTCCTTTGACTCAGTGGGGCACAATTTACATGCTCATTCCTACATGTGAAGTATTGACGTAAGGCTCTGCTAGGCCAAATCAAGCTGTAGCTTGAGATTCTTTGATGGCACCATACACCAAGCCAGAATAAAACTCCTAGGAACTAAATAACAATGCAGGAAATGTTTGACGCAGCGTTTCCCAACCTGATACACACTCCCATCAAGCCAGCGAAGCCTGTCAGCTCTTACTCGTAAATGCCATCGCAAGAGCAAATGCTTTTGATAGAAGACCGACAAGCCAAATCCAAAACACTTTAGAAGTCAATAGGTGAACAAATAATGCTTTCCCAGAATAGCACTGAATCGGTCATTTCACTCAGTGTGGCACCATGGAGCGGTGCATTCTGCTACAGGAAAATTTGAATTCAGCTCTGCCAGGCATATGCACTCAATGGAGTAGAATACACGGTGAAGGGAAACGGGGAGAATCCGGTACCACACAACAGGCAAAGCCAGGTTAATAGTTGTTGCCCCATTCAGTGACGTGCAGTTTTGAGGAATGTCTCCCATGGAAGACTCTTATTTTCGGGAAAGAAAACAAAGGCTCTCAGGCCTGGCTGGCAAACGAAGCCGAAGAGCCATTGTATTCATTATTAGACGCCCGTGTCAAAAGAGCAAACGTTTCAGCATTCACCGGTGAATGAAGCATGCTTTGCTACCAATGGCTGTGGAGATCTGGTTCCAGTCAGTGCAGCACCTCAAGTTGCACTCTGGTCACCACATGCTCCCTGACTGGTGTAGGGCATATACAGGGAAGCTCTTGGCATCGGGTAGGAGGGCATGCACAGAACCAGCTTATCAGAGACTGCCAATGCGTGGCAGTGCAGCGCACGCTTCAATAGCGTGTCCCGGGAAGACCCACCTTCACCACCAGTTTTGCATAGGCTCTCCGTGCTTATCCATACATGAAACCGGCACAGCATTGGTAGTCCTTTTTAGGTTTAAATGCAATAGGGAAAACCAATTTAGAATTCTCCCCATAAACAAATAATGCTCTCCTGCCCGTAACTGTGGAGCACTAAGGTCACTCATTGGGGCATTTAGGTATTGCAGGTTTCGATCTGTGAAACCCGGACGTTCCCTCTCGGGAGCAAAGGCCCTGTATGGAAAGGAACACAAGTCAAGGGGAAAGAGTGAGAACGAGGTATTACAGCAGGCAGCAGTGAAGTATAAAAGTCATAGCAAAGAGATAAGGCTGCAGCACACATTGGGCACAGACTCCACCAAGGAAGATGCCTGTGCACGACCGTCCTCAGAAAGGCTATTCCGAACAGCGATCCACAGTGTAATTGCTTTCCCTTAAGAGGAAATTCAGAATTCAGAATTCTCCCGGGTCACACGTAATGCTTTCCCACAAGTAACTGTGACTGTCTCAGATCCTTCTTTGCGGCACAGTGGGGTTGAGCATTCCTGAATGTGAAAGTTTGACAAGCTGCACGCCCAAGCAGTCACCCTGTAGAGCGTAATCTACATGAAAGGGAACAAGTGAGAATCAGGAATTACAGCATGCACCAATGCCTTCTAGGACTCAGTGCCAGGAAGTAACAGTGCAGCTTCCTTTGCACACAGCACTATCCAAGGAAGATTGACATTCAAAACAAACACAACCAAGGCAGTCCGCTCTTCTCCGTCAGTGCATTTGGCAGAGCATCTGTGTATCTGACCACACAAAAATTTGTAAAGCAGAAACACTTCAGATGTCACCCGGTGACTTCAGCAGGCAATGCATTCTTCCTCTACTGGGGAGTTCCCATTGCCCCCGTGTGGCACCTTAAGCTGCACATTCCATTACGTGTCCTATGAATGAACTTCAGGTCAAACAAATGCACTCTGCAGAGCCTAACGCCAAATGAGGAGAAAACTGTGAGACCCATGTATTGCAGCATGCACCGAGTTAGAATCAAATTGATAGCCCATAAATAGTGCAGCACACATTTGAAAACCTCGTTCCCAAGGAAAATGCACATTCACAGCAAGCCTAACAGAGGCCGTCGATGCTTATTCAGCAAGGCAAACGGGAGAGTAACTGCATTTCTTAGCATAGAGAAATGCCAAGGGGTGAAAATTTTGTGGATTCAAACAGAAAGCCAGTACTGCTTTTCTACTCGTAAGTGTGTAGCATTCCTTTGACTCAGTGGGGCACAATTTACATGCTCATTCCTACATGTGAAGTATTGACGTAAGGCTCTGCTAGGCCAAATCAAGCTGTAGCTTGAGATTCTTTGATGGCACCATACACCAAGCCAGAATAAAACTCCTAGGAACTAAATAACAATGCAGGAAATGTTTGACGCAGCGTTTCCCAACCTGATACACACTCCCATCAAGCCAGCGAAGCCTGTCAGCTCTTACTCGTAAATGCCATCGCAAGAGCAAATGCTTTTGATAGAAGACCGACAAGCCAAATCCAAAACACTTTAGAAGTCAATAGGTGAACAAATAATGCTTTCCCAGAATAGCACTGAATCGGTCATTTCACTCAGTGTGGCACCATGGAGCGGTGCATTCTGCTACAGGAAACATTGAATTCAGCTCTGCCAGGCATATGCACTCAATGGAGTAGAATACACGGTGAAGGGAAACGGGGAGAATCCGGTACCACACAACAGGCAAAGCCAGGTTAATAGTTGTTGCCCCATTCAGTGACGTGCAGTTTTGAGGAATGTCTCCCATGGAAGACTCTTATTTTCGGGAAAGAAAACAAAGGCTCTCAGGCCTGGCTGGCAAACGAAGCCGAAGAGCCATTGTATTCATTATTAGACGCCCGTGTCAAAAGAGCAAACGTTTCAGCATTCACCGGTGAATGAAGCATGCTTTGCTACCAATGGCTGTGGAGATCTGGTTCCAGTCAGTGCAGCACCTCAAGTTGCACTCTGGTCACCACATGCTCCCTGACTGGTGTAGGGCATATACAGGGAAGCTCTTGGCATCGGGTAGGAGGGCATGCACAGAACCAGCTTATCAGAGACTGCCAATGCGTGGCAGTGCAGCGCACGCTTCAATAGCGTGTCCCCGGGAAGACCCACCTTCACCACCAGTTTTGCATAGGCTCTCCGTGCTTATCCATACATGAAACCGGCACAGCATTGGTAGTCCTTTTTAGGTTTAAATGCAATAGGGAAAACCAATTTAGAATTCTCCCCATAAACAAATAATGCTCTCCTGTCCGTAACTGTGGAGCACTAAGGTCACTCATTGGGGCATTTAGGTATTGCAGGTTTCGATCTGTGAAACCCGGACGTTCCCTCTCGGGAGCAAAGGCCCTGTATGGAAAGGAACACAAGTCAAGGGGAAAGAGTGAGAACGAGGTATTACAGCAGGCAGCAGTGAAGTATAAAAGTCATAGCAAAGAGATAAGGCTGCAGCACACATTGGGCACAGACTCCACCAAGGAAGATGCCTGTGCACGACCGTCCTCAGAAAGGCTATTCCGAACAGCGATCCACAGTGTAATTGCTTTCCCTTAAGAGGAAATTCAGAATTCAGAATTCTCCCGGGTCACACGTAATGCTTTCCCACAAGTAACTGTGACTGTCTCAGATCCTTCTTTGCGGCACAGTGGGGTTGAGCATTCCTGAATGTGAAAGTTTGACAAGCTGCACGCCCAAGCAGTCACCCTGTAGAGCGTAATCTACATGAAAGGGAACAAGTGAGAATCAGGAATTACAGCATGCACCAATGCCTTCTAGGACTCAGTGCCAGGAAGTAACAGTGCAGCTTCCTTTGCACACAGCACTATCCAAGGAAGATTGACATTCAAAACAAACACAACCAAGGCAGTCCGCTCTTCTCCGTCAGTGCATTTGGCAGAGCATCTGTGTATCTGACCACACAAAAATTTGTAAAGCAGAAACACTTCAGATGTCACCGGTGACTTCAGCAGGCAATGCATTCTTCCTCTACTGGGGAGTTCCCATTGCCCCCGTGTGGCACCCTTAAGCTGCACATTCCATTACGTGTCCTATGAATGAACTTCAGGTCAAACAAATGCACTCTGCAGAGCCTAACGCCAAATGAGGAGAAAAACTGTGAGACCCATGTATTGCAGCATGCACCGAGTTAGAATCAAATTGATAGCCCTAAATAGTGCAGCACACATTTGAAAAACCTCGTTCCAGGGAAAATGCACATTCACAGCAAGCCTAACAGAGGCCGTCGATGCTTATTCAGCAAGGCAACGGGAGAGTAACTGCATTTCTTAGACAGAGAAATGCCAAGGGTGTGAAAATTTTGTGGATTCAAACAGAAAGCCAGTACTGCTTTTCTACTCGAGTGTGTAGCATTCCTTTGACTCAGTGGGGCACAATTTACATGCTCATTCCTACATGTGAAGTATTGACGTAAGGCTCTGCTAGGCCAATCAAGCTGTAGCTTGAGGATTCTTTGATGGCACCATACACAAGCCAGAATAAAACTCTAGGAACTAAATAACAAAGAGATTAAGGCTGCCAGCACACATTGGGCACAGACTCCACCAAGGAAGATGCCTGTGCACGACCGTCCTCAGAAAGGCTATTCCGAACAGCATCCACAGTGTAATTGCTTTCCCTTAAGAGGAAATTCAGAATTCAGAATTCCCCGGGTCACACGTAATGCTTTCCACAAGTAACTGTGACTGTCTCAGATCCTCTTTGCGGCACAGGGGGTTGAGCATTCCTGAATGTGAAAGTTTGACAAGCTGCACGCCCAAGCAGTCACCCTGTAGAGCGTAATCTACATGAAAGGGAACAAGTGAGAATCAGGAATTACAGCATGCACCAATGCCTTCTAGGACTCAGTGCCAGGAAGTAACAGTGCAGCTTCCTTTGCACACAGCACTATCAAGGAAGATTGACATTCAAAAAAACACAACCAAGGCAGTCCGCTCTTCTCCGTCAGTGCATTTGGCAGAGCATCTGTGTTCTGACCACACAAAAATTTGTAAAGCAGAAACACTTCAGATGTCACCCGGTGACTTCAGCAGCAATGCATTCTTCCTCTACTGGGGAGTTCCATTGCCCCCGTGTGGCACCTTAAGCTGCACATTCCATTACGTGTCCTATGAATGAACTTCAGGTCAAACAAATGCACTCTGCAGAGCCTAACGCCAAATGAGGAGAAAACTGTGAGACCCATGTATTGCAGCATGCACCGAGTTAGAATCAAATTGATAGCCCATAAATAGTGCAGCACACATTGGAAAACCTCGTTCCCAAGGAAAATGCACATTCACAGCAAGCCTAACAGAGGCCGTCGATGCTTATTCAGCAAGGCAAACGGGAGAGTAACTGCATTTCTTAGCATAGAGAAATGCCAAGGGTGAAAATTTTGTGGATTCAAACAGAAAGCCAGTACTGCTTTTCTACTCGTAAGTGTGTAGCATTCCTTTGACTCAGTGGGGCACAATTTACATGCTCATTCCTACATGTGAAGTATTGACGTAAGGCTCTGCTAGGCCAAATCAAGCTGTAGCTTGAGATTCTTTGATGGCACCATACACCAAGCCAGAATAAAACTCCTAGGAACTAAATAACAATGCAGGAAATGTTTGACGCAGCGTTTCCCAACCTGATACACACTCCATCAAGCCAGCGAAGCCTGTCAGCTCTTACTCGTAAATGCCATCGCAAGAGCAAATGCTTTTGATAGAAGACCGACAAGCCAAATCCAAAACACTTTAGAAGTCAATAGGTGAACAAATAATGCTTTCCCAGAATAGCACTGAATCGGTCATTTCACTCAGTGTGGCACCATGGAGCGGTGCATTCTGCTACAGGAAACATTGAATTCAGCTCTGCCAGGCATATGCACTCAATGGAGTAGGAAACATTGAATACAGCTCTGCCAGGCATATGCACTCAATGGAGTAGAATACACGGTGAAGGGAACGGGGAGAATCCGGTACCACACAACAGGCAAAGCCAGGTTAATAGTTGTTGCCCCATTCAGTGACGTGCAGTTTTGAGGAATGTCTCCCATGGAAGACTCTTATTTTCGGGAAAGAAAACAAAGGCTCTCAGGCCTGGCTGGCAAACGAAGCCGAAGAGCCATTGTATTCATTATTAGACGCCCGTGTCAAAAGAGCAAACGTTTCAGCATTCACGGTGAATGAAGCATGCTTTGCTACCAATGGCTGTGGAGATCTGGTTCCAGTCAGTGCAGCACCTCAAGTTGCACTCTGGTCACCACATGCTCCCTGACTGGTGTAGGGCATATACAGGGAAGCTCTTGGCATCGGGTAGGAGGGCATGCACAGAACCAGCTTATCAGAGACTGCCAATGCGTGGCAGTGCAGCGCACGCTTCAATAGCGTGTCCCCGGAAGACCCACCTTCACCACCAGTTTTGCATAGGCTCTCCGTGCTTATCCATACATGAAACGGCACAGCATTGGTAGTCCTTTTTAGGTTTAAATGCAATAGGGAAAACCAATTTAGAATTCTCCCCATAAACAAATAATGCTCTCCTGTCCGTAACTGTGGAGCACTAAGGTCACTCATTGGGGCATTTAGGTATTGCAGGTTTCGATCTGTGAAACCCGGACGTTCCCTCTCGGGAGCAAAGGCCCTGTATGGAAAGGAACACAAGTCAAGGGGAAAGAGTGAGAACGAGGTATTACAGCAGGCAGCAGTGAAGTATAAAAGTCATAGCAAAGAGATAAGGCTGCAGCACACATTGGGCACAGACTCCACCAAGGAAGATGCCTGTGCACGACCGTCCTCAGAAAGGCTATTCCGAACAGCGATCCACAGTGTAATTGCTTTCCCTTAAGAGGAAATTCAGAATTCAGAATTCTCCCGGGTCACACGTAATGCTTTCCCACAAGTAACTGTGACTGTCTCAGATCCTTCTTTGCGGCACAGTGGGGTTGAGCATTCCTGAATGTGAAAGTTTGACAAGCTGCACGCCCAAGCAGTCACCCTGTAGAGCGTAATCTACATGAAAGGGAACAAGTGAGAATCAGGAATTACAGCATGCACCAATGCCTTCTAGGACTCAGTGCCAGGAAGTAACAGTGCAGCTTCCTTTGCACACAGCACTATCCAAGGAAGATTGACATTCAAAACAAACACAACCAAGGCAGTCCGCTCTTCTCCGTCAGTGCATTTGGCAGAGCATCTGTGTATCTGACCACACAAAAATTTGTAAAGCAGAAACACTTCAGATGTCACCCGGTGACTTCAGCAGGCAATGCATTCTTCCTCTACTGGGGAGTTCCCATTGCCCCCGTGTGGCACCCTTAAGCTGCACATTCCATTACGTGTCCTATGAATGAACTTCAGGTCAAACAAATGCACTCTGCAGAGCCTAACGCCAAATGAGGAGAAAACTGTGAGACCCATGTATTGCAGCATGCACCGAGTTAGAATCAAATTGATAGCCCATAAATAGTGCAGCACACATTGAAAACCTCGTTCCCAAGGAAAATGCACATTCACAGCAAGCCTAACAGAGGCCGTCGATGCTTATTCAGCAAGGCAAACGGGAGAGTAACTGCATTTCTTAGCATAGAGAAATGCCAAGGGGTGAAAATTTTGTGGATTCAAACAGAAAGCCAGTACTGCTTTTCTACTCGTAAGTGTGTAGCATTCCTTTGACTCAGTGGGGCACAATTTACATGCTCATTCCTACATGTGAAGTATTGACGTAAGGCTCTGCTAGGCCAAATCAAGCTGTAGCTTGAGATTCCTTGATGGCACCATACACCAAGCCAGAATAAAACTCCTAGGAACTAAATAACAATGCAGGAAATGTTTGACGCAGCGTTTCCCAACCTGATACACACTCCCATCAAGCCAGCGAAGCCTGTCAGCTCTTACTCGTAAATGCCATCGCAAGAGCAAATGCTTTTGATAGAAGACCGACAAGCCAAATCCAAAACACTTTAGAAGTCAATAGGTGAACAAATAATGCTTTCCCAGAATAGCACTGAATCGGTCATTTCACTCAGTGTGGCACCATGGAGCGGTGCATTCTGCTACAGGAAACATTGAATTCAGCTCTGCCAGGCATATGCACTCAATGGAGTAGAATACACGGTGAAGGGAAACGGGAGAAATCCGGTACCACACAACAGGCAAAGCCAGGTTAATAGTTGTTGCCCCATTCAGTGACGTGCAGTTTTGAGGAATGTCTCCCATGGAAGACTCTTATTTTCGGGAAAGAAAACAAAGGCTCTCAGGCCTGGCTGGCAAACGAAGCCGAAGAGCCATTGTATTCATTATTAGACGCCCGTGTCAAAAGAGCAAACGTTTCAGCATTCACCGGTGAATGAAGCATGCTTTGCTACCAATGGCTGTGGAGATCTGGTTCCAGTCAGTGCAGCACCTCAAGTTGCACTCTGGTCACCACATGCTCCCTGACTGGTGTAGGGCATATACAGGGAAGCTCTTGGCATCGGGTAGGAGGGCATGCACAGAACCAGCTTATCAGAGACTGCCAATGCGTGGCAGTGCAGCGCACGCTTCAATAGCGTGTCCCGGGAAGACCCACCTTCACCACCAGTTTTGCATAGGCTCTCCGTGCTTATCCATACATGAAACGGCACAGCATTGGTAGTCCTTTTTAGGTTTAAATGCAATAGGGAAAACCAATTTAGAATTCTCCCCATAAACATATAATGCTCTCCTGCCGTAACTGTGGAGCACTAAGGTCACTCATTGGGGCATTTAGGTATTGCAGGTTTCGATCTGTGAAACCCGGACGTTCCCTCTCGGGAGTAAAGGCCCTGTATGGAAAGGAACACAAGTCAAGGGGAAAGAGTGAGAACGAGGTATTACAGCAGGCAGCAGTGAAGTATAAAAGTCATAGCAAAGAGATAAGGCTGCAGCACACATTGGGCACAGACTCCACCAAGGAAGATGCCTGTGCACGACCGTCCTCAGAAAGGCTATTCCGAACAGCGATCCACAGTGTAATTGCTTTCCCTTAAGAGGAAATTCAGAATTCAGAATTCTCCCGGGTCACACGTAATGCTTTCCCACAAGTAACTGTGACTGTCTCAGATCCTTCTTTGCGGCACAGTGGGGTTGAGCATTCCTGAATGTGAAAGTTTGACAAGCTGCACGCCCAAGCAGTCACCCTGTAGAGCGTAATCTACATGAAAGGGAACAAGTGAGAATCAGGAATTACAGCATGCACCAATGCCTTCTAGGACTCAGTGCCAGGAAGTAACAGTGCAGCTTCCTTTGCACACAGCACTATCCAAGGAAGATTGACATTCAAAACAAACACAACCAAGGCAGTCCGCTCTTCTCCGTCAGTGCATTTGGCAGAGCATCTGTGTATCTGACCACACAAAAATTTGTAAAGCAAAACACTTCAGATGTCACCGGTGACTTCAGCAGGCAATGCATTCTTCCTCTACTGGGGAGTTCCCATTGCCCCGTGTGGCACCCTTAAGCTGCACATTCCATTACGTGTCCTATGAATGAACTTCAGGTCAAACAAATGCACTCTGCAGAGCCTAACGCCAAATGAGGAGAAAACTGTGAGACCCATGTATTGCAGCATGCACCGAGTTAGAATCAAATTGATAGCCCATAAATAGTGCAGCACACATTTGAAAACCTCGTTCCCAAGGAAAATGCACATTCACAGCAAGCCTAACAGAGGCCGTCGATGCTTATTCAGCAAGGCAAACGGGAGAGTAACTGCATTTCTTAGCATAGAGAAATGCCAAGGGGTGAAAATTTTGTGGATTCAAACAGAAAGCCAGTACTGCTTTTCTACTCGTAAGTGTGTAGCATTCCTTTGACTCAGTGGGGCACAATTTACATGCTCATTCCTACATGTGAAGTATTGACGTAAGGCTCTGCTAGGCCAAATCAAGCTGTAGCTTGAGATTCTTGGATGGCACCATACACCAAGCCAGAATAAAACTCCTAGGAACTAAATAACAATGCAGGAAATGTTTGACGCAGCGTTTCCCAACCTGATACACACTCCCATCAAGCCAGCGAAGCCTGTCAGCTCTTACTCGTAAATGCCATCGCAAGAGCAAATGCTTTTGATAGAAGACCGACAAGCCAAATCCAAAACACTTTAGAAGTCAATAGGTGAACAAATAATGCTTCCCAGAATAGCACTGAATCGGTCATTTCACTCAGTGTGGCACCATGGAGCGGTGCATTCTGCTACAGGAAACATTGAATTCAGCTCTGCCAGGCATATGCACTCAATGGAGTAGAATACACGGTGAAGGGAAACGGGGAGAATCCGGTACCACACAACAGGCAAAGCCAGGTTAATAGTTGTTGCCCCATTCAGTGACGTGCAGTTTTGAGGAATGTCTCCCATGGAAGACTCTTATTTTCGGGAAAGAAAACAAAGGCTCTCAGGCCTGGCTGGCAAACGAAGCCGAAGAGCCATTGTATTCATTATTAGACGCCCGTGTCAAAAGAGCAAACGTTTCAGCATTCACCGGTGAATGAAGCATGCTTTGCTACCAATGGCTGTGGAGATCTGGTTCCAGTCAGTGCAGCACCTCAAGTTGCACTCTGGTCACCACATGCTCCCTGACTGGTGTAGGGCATATACAGGGAAGCTCTTGGCATCGGGTAGGAGGGCATGCACAGAACCAGCTTATCAGAGACTGCCAATGCGTGGCAGTGCAGCGCACGCTTCAATAGCGTGTCCCCGGAAGACCCACCTTCACCACCAGTTTTGCATAGGCTCCCCGTGCTTATCCATACATGAAACCGGCACAGCATTGGTAGTCCTTTTTAGGTTTAAATGCAATAGGGAAAACCAATTTAGAATTCTCCCCATAAACAAATAATGCTCTCCTGCCCGTAACTGTGGAGCACTAAGGTCACTCATTGGGGCATTTAGGTATTGCAGGTTTCGATCTGTGAAACCCGGACGTTCCCTCTCGGGAGCAAAGGCCCTGTATGGAAAGGAACACAAGTCAAGGGGAAAGAGTGAGAACGAGGTATTACAGCAGGCAGCAGTGAAGTATAAAAGTCATAGCAAAGAGATAAGGCTGCAGCACACATTGGGCACAGACTCCACCAAGGAAGATGCCTGTGCACGACCGTCCTCAGAAAGGCTATTCCGAACAGCGATCCACAGTGTAATTGCTTTCCCTTAAGAGGAAATTCAGAATTCAGAATTCTCCCGGGTCACACGTAATGCTTTCCCACAAGTAACTGTGACTGTCTCAGATCCTTCTTTGCGGCACAGTGGGGTTGAGCATTCCTGAATGTGAAAGTTTGACAAGCTGCACGCCCAAGCAGTCACCCTGTAGAGCGTAATCTACATGAAAGGGAACAAGTGAGAATCAGGAATTACAGCATGCACCAATGCCTTCTAGGACTCAGTGCCAGGAAGTAACAGTGCAGCTTCCTTTGCACACAGCACTATCCAAGGAAGATTGACATTCAAAACAAACACAACCAAGGCAGTCCGCTCTTCTCCGTCAGTGCATTTGGCAGAGCATCTGTGTATCTGACCACACAAAAATTTGTAAAGCACAAAACACTTCAGATGTCACCCGGTGACTTCAGCAGGCAATGCATTCTTCCTCTATGGGGAGTTCCCATTGGCCCCCGTGTGGCACCCTTAAGCTGCACATTCCATTACGTGTCCTATGAATGAACTTCAGGTCAAACAAATGCACTCTGCAGAGCCTAACGCCAAATGAGGAGAAAACTGTGAGACCCATGTATTGCAGCATGCACCGAGTTAGAATCAAATTGATAGCCCATAAATAGTGCAGCACACATTTGGAAACCTCCTTCCCAAGGAAAATGCACATTCACAGCAAGCCTAACAGAGGCCGTCGATGCTTATTCAGCAAGGCAAACGGGAGAGTAACTGCATTTCTTAGCATAGAGAAATGCCAAGGGGTGAAAATTTTGTGGATTCAAACAGAAAGCCAGTACTGCTTTTCTACTCGTAAGTGTGTAGCATTCCTTTGACTCAGTGGGGCACAATTTACATGCTCATTCCTACATGTGAAGTATTGACGTAAGGCTCTGCTAGGCCAAATCAAGCTGTAGCTTGAGATTCTTGGATGGCACCATACACCAAGCCAGAATAAAACTCCTAGGAACTAAATAACAATGCAGGAAATGTTTGACGCAGCGTTTCCAACCTGATACACACTCCCATCAAGCCAGCGAAGCCTGTCAGCTCTTACTCGTAAATGCCATCGCAAGAGCAAATGCTTTTGATAGAAGACCGACAAGCCAAATCCAAAACACTTTAGAAGTCAATAGGTGAACAAATAATGCTGTCCCAGAATAGCACTGAATCGGTCATTTCACTCAGTGTGGCACCATGGAGCGGTGCATTCTGCTACAGGAAACATTGAATTCAGCTCTGCCAGGCATATGCACTCAATGGAGTAGAATACACGGTGAAGGGAAACGGGGAGAATCCGGTACCACACAACAGGCAAAGCCAGGTTAATAGTTGTTGCCCCATTCAGTGACGTGCAGTTTTGAGGAATGTCTCCCATGGAAGACTCTTATTTTCGGGAAAGAAAACAAAGGCTCTCAGGCCTGGCTGGCAAACGAAGCCGAAGAGCCATTGTATTCATTATTAGACGCCCGTGTCAAAAGAGCAAACGTTTCAGCATTCACCGGTGAATGAAGCATGCTTTGCTACCAATGGCTGTGGAGATCTGGTTCCAGTCAGTTCAGCACCTCAAGTTGCACTCTGGTCACCACATGCTACCTGACTGGTGTAGGGCATATACAGGAAGCTCTTGGCATCGGGTAGGAGGGCATGCACAGAACCAGCTTATCAGAGACTGCCAATGCGTGGCAGTGCAGCGCACGCTTCAATAGCGTGTCCCGGGAAGACCCACCTTCACCACCAGTTTTGCATAGGCTCCCGTGCTTATCCATACATGAAACCGGCACAGCATTGGTAGTCCTTTTTAGGTTTAAATGCAATTGGGAAAACCAATTTAGAATTCTCCCATAAACAAATAATGCTCTCCTGCCCGTAACTGTGGAGCACTAAGGTCACTCATTGGGGCATTTAGGTATTGCAGGTTTCGATCTGTGAAACCCGGACGTTCCCTCTCGGGAGCAAAGGCCCTGTATGGAAAGGAACACAAGTCAAGGGGAAAGAGTGAGAACGAGGTATTACAGCAGGCAGCAGTGAAGTATAAAAGTCATAGCAAAGAGATAGGCTGCAGCACACATTGGGCACAGACTCCACCAAGGAAGATGCCTGTGCACGACCGTCCTCAGAAAGGCTATTCCGAACAGCGATCCACAGTGTAATTGCTTTCCCTTAAGAGGAAATTCTGAATTCAGAATTCTCCCGGGTCACACGTAATGCTTTCCCACAAGTAACTGTGACTGTCTCAGATCCTTCTTTGCGGCACAGTGGGGTGAGCATTCCTGAATGTGAAAGTTTGACAAGCTGCACGCCCAAGCAGTCACCTGTAGAGCGTAATCTACATGAAAGGGAACAAGTGAGAATCAGGAATTACAGCATGCACCAATGCCTCTAGGACTCAGTGCCAGGAAGTAACAGTGCAGCTTCCTTTGCACACAGCACTTCCAAGGAAGATTGACATTCAAAACAAACACAACCAAGGCAGTCCGCTCTTCTCCGTCAGTGCATTTGGCAGAGCATCTGTGTATCTGACCACACAAAAATTTGTAAGCACAAACACTTCAGATGTCACCCGGTGACTTCAGCAGGCAATGCATTCTTCCTCTACTGGGGAGTTCCATTGCCCCCCGTGTGGCACCCTTAAGCTGCACATTCCATTACGTGTCCTTCGAATGAACTTCAGGTCAAACAAATGCACTCTGCAGAGCCTAACGCCAAATGAGGAGAAAACTGTGAGACCCATGTATTGCAGCATGCACCGAGTTAGAATCAAATTGATAGCCCATAAATAGTGCAGCACACATTTGGAAACCTCCTTTCCAAGGAAAATGCACATTCACAGCAAGCCTAACAGAGGCGTCGATGCTTATTCAGCAAGGCAAACGGGAGAGTAACTGCATTTCTTAGCATAGAGAAATGCCAA
>JAPVLO010006659.1:0-12292 GCA_027257055.1 Cephalopachus bancanus | reverse complement strand
AAGAGCAAATGTTTTTGATAGAAGAGACAACCCAAATCCAAAAACTTTAAAGTCAATAGGTGAACAAATAATGCTTTCCCAGAATAGCACTGAATCGGTCATTTCACTCAGTGTGGCCCATGGAGCGGTGCATTCTGCTACAGGAAACATTGAATTCAGCTCTGCCAGGCATATGCACTCAAGGGAGTAGGAAACATTGAATACAGCTCTCCCAGGCATATGCACTCAATGGAGTAGAATACACGGTGAAGGGAAACGGGGAGAATCGGTACCACACAACAGGCAAAGCCAGGTTAATAGTTGTTGCCCATTCAGTGACGTGCAGTTTTGAGGAATGTCTCCATGGAAGACTCTTATTTTGGGAAAAAAAACAAAGGCTCTCGGGCCCTGGCTGGCAAACGAAGCCGAAGAGCCATTGTATTCATTATTAGACGCCCGTGTCAAAAGAGCAAACGTTTCAGCATTCACGGTGAATGAAGCATGCTTTGCTACCAATGGCTGTGGAGATCTGGTTCAGTCAGTGCAGCACCTCAAGTTGCACTTGGTCCCCACATGCTCCTGACTGGTGTAGGGCATATACAGGGAAGCTCTTGGCATCGGGTAGGAGGGCATGCACAGAACCAGCTTATCAGAGACTGCCAATGCGTGGCAGTGCAGCGCACGCTTCAATAGCGTGTCCCGGGAAGACCACTTCACCCCCAGTTTTGCATAGGCTCCCCGTGCTTATCCATACATGAAACGGACAGCATTGGTAGTCTTTTTAGGTTTAAATGCAATAGGGAAAACAATTTAGAATTCTCCCATAAACAAATAATGCTCTCCTGTCCGTAACTGTGGAGCACTAAGGTCACTCATTGGGGCATTTAGGTATTGCAGGTTTCGATCTGTAAAACGGACGTTCCCTTCGGGAGCAAAGGCCTGTATGGAAAGGAACACAAGTCAAGGGGAAAGAGTGAGAACGAGGTATTACAGCAGGCAGCAGTGAAGTATAAAAGTCATAGAAAAGAGATAAGGCTGCAGCACACATTGGGCACAGACTCCACCAAGGAAGATGCCTGTGCACGACCGTCCTCAGAAAGGCTATTCCGAACAGCGATCCACAGTGTAATTGCTTTCCTTAAGAGGAAATTCAGAATTCAGAATTCTCCGGGTCACAGTAATGCTTTCCCACAAGTAACTGTGACTGTCTCAGATCCTTCTTTGCGGCACAGTGGGGTTGAGCATTCTGAATGTGAAAGTTTGACAAGCTGCACGCCAAGCAGTCACTGTAGAGGTAATCTACATGAAAGGGAACAAGTGAGAATCAGGAATTACAGCATGCACCAATGCTTCTAGGACTCAGTGCAGGAAGTAACAGTGCAGCTTCCTTTGCACACAGCACTATCAAGGAAGATTGACATTCAAAACAAAACAACAAGGCAGTCCGCTCTTCTCGTCAGTGCATTTGCAGAGCATCTGTGTATTGACCACACAAAAATTTGTAAAGCAGAAACACTTCAGATGTCACCGGTGACTTCAGCAGGCAATGCATTCTTCTCTACTGGGGAGTTCATTGCCCCGTGTGGCACCTTAAGCTGCACATTCCATTACGTGTCTAAATGAACTTCAGGTCAAACAAATGCACTTGCAGAGCTAACGCCAAATGAGGAGAAAACTGTGAGACCATGTATTGCAGCATGCACGAGTTAGAATCAAATTGATAGCCATAAATAGTGCAGCAACATTTGAAACTCGTTCAAGGAAAATGCACATTCACAGCAAGCTAACAGAGGCCGTCGATGCTTATTCAGCAAGGCAAAGGGGAGAGTAATGCATTCTTAGCATAGAGAAATGCAAGGGGTGAAAATTTTGTGGATTCAAACAGAAAGCCAGTACTGCTTTTTCCTCGTAAGTGTGTAGCATTCCTTTGACTCAGTGGGGCACAATTTACATGCTCATTCTACATGTGAAGTATTGACGTAAGCTCTGCTAGGCCAAATCAAGCTGTAGCTTGAGATTCTTTGATGGCACCATACACAAGCCAGAATAAACTCTAGGAACTAAATAACAATGCAGGAAATGTTTGACGCAGCGTTTCCAACTGATACCACTCCATCAAGCCAGCGAAGCCTGTCAGCTCTTACTCGTAAATGCCATCGCAAGAGCAAATGCTTTTGATAGAAGACGACAAGCCAAATCCAAAACACTTAGAAGTCAATAGGTGAACAATAATGCTTTCCCAGAATAGCACTCAATCGGTCATTTCACTCAGTGTGGCCATGGAGCGGTGATTCTGCTACAGGAAACATTGAATTCAGCTCTGCAGGCATATGCACTCAATGGAGTAGGAAACATTGAATACAGCTCTGCAGGCATATGCATCAATGGAGTAGAATACACGGTGAAGGGAAACGGGGAGAATCGGTACCACACAAGGCAAAGCAGGTTAATAGTTGTTGCCATTCAGTGACGTGCAGTTTTGAGGAATGTCTCATGGAAGATCTTATTTTCGGGAAAGAAAACAAAGGCTCTCAGGCTGGCTGGCAAACGAAGCGAAGAGCCATTGTATTCATTATTAGACGCCGTGTCAAAAGAGCAACGTTTCAGCATTCACGGTGAATGAAGCAAGCTTTGTACAATGGTGTGGAGATCTGGTTCCAGTCAGTGCAGCACTCAAGTTGCACTCTGGTACCACATGCTGATGGTGTAGGCATATACAGGGAAGCTCTTGGCATCGGGTAGGAGGGCATGCACAGAACCAGCTTATCAGAGATGCCAATGCGTGGCAGTGCAGCGCACGCTTCAATAGCGTGTCCCGGGAAGACCCACCTCACCACCAGTTTTGCATAGGCTCTCGTGCTTATCATACATGAAACCGGCACAGCATGGTAGTCCTTTTTAGGTTTAAATGCAATAGGGAAAACCATTTAGAATTCTCCCATAAACAAATAATGCTCTCTGTCGTAACTGTGGAGCATAAGGTCACTCATTGGGGATTTAGGTATTGCAGGTTTCGATCTGTGAAACCGGACGTTCCTCTCGGGAGCAAAGGTGTATGGAAAGGAACACAAGTCAAGGGGAAAGAGTGAGAACGAGGTATTACAGCAGGCAGCAGTGAAGTATAAAAGTCATAGCAAAGAGATAAGGCTGCAGACACATTGGGCACAGACTCACAAGGAAGATGCTGTGCACGACGTCTCAGAAAGGCTGTTCGAACAGCGATCCACAGTGTAATTGCTTTCCTTAAGAGGAAATTCAGAATTCAGAATTCTCCGGGTCAACGTAATGCTTCCCACAAGTAACTGTGACTGTCTCAGATCCTTCTTTGCGGCACAGTGGGTTGAGCATTCTGAATGTGAAAGTTTGACAAGCTGCAGCCAAGCAGTCACCTGTAGAGCGTAATCTACATGAAGGGAACAAGTGAGAATCAGGAATTACAGATGCACCAATGCTTCTAGGACTCAGTGCAGGAAGTAACAGTGCAGCTTCCTTTGCAACAGCCTATCCAAGGAAGATTGACATTCAAACAAACACAAACGAGGCAGTCGCTCTTTCGTCAGTGCATTTGGCAGAGCATCTGTGTATTGACCACACAAAAATTTGTAAAGCAGAAACATTCAGATGTCACCGGTGACTTCAGCAGGCAATGCATTCTTCTCTATGGGGAGTTCCATTGCCCCGTGTGGCACTTAAGCTGCACATTCCATTACGTGTCTATGAATGAATTCAGGTCAAACAAATGCACTCTGCAGAGCCTAACGCAAATGAGAGAGAAAACTGTGAGACCCATGTATTGCAGCATGCACGAGTTAGAATCAAATTGATAGCCATAAATAGTGCAGCACAATTTGAAAACTCGTTCCAAGAAAATGCACATTCACAGCAAGCCTAACAGAGGCGTCGATGCTTATTCAGCAAGGCAAACGGGGGAGAGTAATGCATTTTTAGCATAGAGAAATGCAAGGGGTGAAAATTTTGTGGATTCAAAAGAAAGCCAGTATGCTTTTCTCGTAAGTGTGTAGCATTCTTTGACTCAGTGGGGCACAATTTATGCTCATTCCTACTGTGAAGTATTGACGTGAGGCTCTGCTAGGCCAAATCAAGCTGTAGCTTGAGATTCTTTGATGGCACATACACCAGCAGAATAAAACTCTAGGAACTAAATAACAATGCAGGAAATGTTTGACGCAGCGTTCCAACTGATACACACTCCCATCAAGCAGCGAAGCCTGTCAGCTCTTACTGTAAATGCATCGCAAGAGCAAATGCTTTTGATAGAAGACGACAAGCCAAATCCAAAACACTTTAGAAGTCAATAGGTGAACAAATAATGCTTTCCAGAATAGCATCGGTCATTTCACTCAGTGTGGCACATGGAGCGGTGCATTCTGCTACAGGAAACATTGAATTCAGCTCTGCCAGGATATGCCTCATGAGTAGGAAAATTGAATACAGCTCTGCAGGCATATGCACTCAATGGGTAGATACACGGTGAAGGGAAACGGGGAGAATCGGTACCACACAACAGGCAAAGCCAGGTTAATAGTTGTTGCCATTCAGTGACGTGCAGTTTTGAGGAATGTTCCATGGAGACTCTTATTTTCGGGAAAGAAAACAAGGCTTCAGGCTGGTGGCAACGAAGCGAAGAGCATTGTATTCATTATTAGACGCCGTGTCAAAAGAGCAAACGTTTCAGCATTCACGGTGAATGAAGCAAGCTTTGCTACCAATGGCTGTGGAGATTGGTTCCAGTCAGTGCAGCAAGTTGCATTGGTCACAATGCTCTGACTGGTGTAGGCATATACAGGGAAGTCTTGCATCGGGTAGGAGGGATGCACAGAACCGCTTATCAGAGACTGCAATGGTGGCAGTGCAGCGCACGCTTCAATAGCGTGTCCGGGAAGACCCTTCACCACAGTTTTGCATAGGCTTCCGTGCTTATCCATACATGAAACCGGAGCTTGGTAGTCCTTTTTAGGTTTAAATGCAATAGGGAAAACCAATTTAGAATTCTCCATAAACAAATAATGCTTCCTGTCGTAACTGTGGAGCACTAAGGTCACTCATTGGGGCATTTAGGTATTGCAGGTTTCGATCTGTGAAACCGGACGTTCCTCTCGGGAGCAAAGGCCTGTATGGAAGGAAACAAAGTAAGGGGAAAGAGTGAGAACGAGGTATTACAGCAGCAGCAGTGAAGTATAAAAGTCATAGCAAAGAGATAAGGCTGCAGCACACATTGGGCACAGACTCACCAAGGAAGATGCCTGTGCACGACGTCTCAGAAGGCTGTTCGAACAGCGATCCACAGTGTAATTGCTTTCTTAAGAGGAAATTCAGAATTCAGAATTCTCCGGGTCACACGTAATGCTTTCCACAAGTAACTGTGACTGTCTCAGATCTTCTTTGCGGCACAGTGGGGTTGAGCATTCCTGAATGTGAAAGTTTGACAAGCTGCGCCCAAGCAGTCACCTGTAGAGCGTAATTACATGAAAGGGAACAAGTGAGAATCAGGATTACAGCATGCACCAATGCTTTAGGACTCAGTGCAGGAAGTAACAGTGCAGCTTCTTTGAACAGCACTATCCAAGGAGATTGACATTCAAAAACAAACACAACGAGGCAGTCGTCTTCCGTCAGTGCATTTGGCAGAGCATTGTGTATTGACACACAAAAATTTGTAAAGCAGAAACACTTCAGATGTCACCGGTGACTTCAGCAGGCAATGCATTCTTCTCTACTGGGGAGTTCCCATTGCCCGTGTGGCACCCTTAAGCTGCAATTCATTACGTGTCTATGAATGAACTTCAGGTCAACAAATGCATCTGCAAGCCTAACGCAAAGAGGAGAAACTGTGAGACCTGTATTGCAGCATGCACGAGTTAGATCAAATTGATAGCATAAATAGTGCAGCACACATTTGAAAATGTTCAAGGAAAATGCACATTAAGCAAGCCTAACAGGGCGTCGATGCTTATTCAGCAAGGCAAACGGGAGAGTAACTGCATTTCTTAGCATAGAGAAATGCCAAGGGGTGAAAATTTTGTGGATTCAAACAGAAAGCAGTATGCTTTTCTCTCGTAAGTGTGTAGCATTCTTTGACTCAGGGGCACAATTTAATGCTCATTCTAATGTGAAGTATTGACGTGAGGCTTGCTAGGCCAAATCAAGCTGTAGCTTGAGATTCTTTGATGGCACATACACCAAGCAGAATAAATCTAGGAACTAAATACAATGCAGGAAATGTTTGACGCAGGTTTCCAACTGATACACACTCCCATCAAGCCAGCGAAGCTGTCAGTCTTACTCGTAAATGCCATCGCAAGAGCAATGCTTTTGATAGAAGACGACAAGCAAATCCAAACATTAGAAGTCAATAGGTGAACAAAATGCTTTCCAGAATAGCACTCAATCGGTCATTTCATCAGTGTGGCACATGGAGCGGTGCATTTGTACAGGAAACATTGAATTCAGCTCTGCAGGCATATGCCTCAATGAGTAGGAAACATTGAATACAGCTCTGCCAGGATATGCACTCATGGAGTAGAATACCGGTGAAGGGAAACGGGGAGAATCCGGTACACACAACAGGCAAAGCAGGTTAATAGTTGTTGCCCATCAGTGACGTGCAGTTTTGAGAATGTCCATGGAAGACTTTATTTTCGGGAAAGAAAACAAAGGCTTCAGGCCTGGCTGGCAAACGAAGCGAAGAGCCATTGTATTCATTATTAGAGGCCGTGTCAAAAGAGCAAACGTTTCAGCATTCACGGTGAATGAAGCAAGCTTTGTACCAATGGCTGTGGAGATCTGGTTCAGTCAGTGAGCACCTCAAGTTGCACTTGGTCACCACATGCTCCTGACTGGTGTAGGGCATATACAGGGAAGCTCTTGGCATCGGTAGGAGGGATGCACAGACAGAACCAGCTTATCAGAGATGCCAATGCGTGGCAGTGCAGCGCACGCTTCAATAGCGTGTCCGGGAAGACCCACCTTCACCACCAGTTTTGCATAGGCTCTCGTGCTTATCCATAATGAAACGGACAGCATTGGTAGTCTTTTTAGGTTTAAATGCAATAGGAAACAATTTAGAATTTCCCATAAAAAATAATGCTCTCTGTCGTAACTGTGGAGCACTAAGGTCATCATTGGGGCATTTAGGTATTGCAGGTTTCGATCTGTGAAACCGACGTTCCCTCTGGGAGCAAAGGCTGTATGGAAAGGAACACAAGTAGGGGAAAGAGTGAGAACGAGGTATTACAGCAGGCAGCAGTGAAGTATAAAAGTCATAGCAAAGAGATAAGCTGCAGCACACATTGGCACAGACTCACCAAGGAAGATGCTGTGCACGACGTCTCAGAAAGGCTGTTCGAACAGCGATCACAGTGTAATTGCTTTCTTAAGAGGAAATTCAGAATTCAGAATTCTCCGGGTCACACGTAATGCTTTCACAAGTAACTGTGACTGTCTCAGATCCTTCTTTGCGGCACAGTGGGGTTGAGCATTCTGAATGTGAAAGTTTGACAAGCTGCACGCCCAAGCAGTCACCTGTAGAGCGTAATCTACATGAAAGGGAACAAGTGAGAATCAGGAATTACAGCATGCACCATGCTTCTAGGACTCAGTGCAGGAAGTAACAGTGCAGCTTCCTTTGCACACAGCATATCAAGGAAGATTGACATTCAAAACAAACACAACCAAGGCAGTCGCTCTTCTCCGTCAGTGCATTTGGCAGAGCATCTGTGTATCTGACACACAAAAATTTGTAAAGCAGAAACACTTCAGATGTCCCGGTGACTTCAGCAGGCAATGCATTCTCCTTACTGGGGAGTTCCATTGCCCCGTGTGGACCCTTAAGTGCACATTCCATTAGTGTCCTATGAATGAACTTAGGTCAAACAAATGTCTGCAGAGCCTAACGCCAAAGAGGAGAAAACTGTGAGACCCATGTATTGCAGCATGCACCGAGTTAGAATCAAATTGATAGCCATAAATAGTGCAGCAACATTTGAAAACTCGTTCCCAAGGAAAATGCACATTCACAGCAAGCTAAAGAGGCGTCGATGCTTATTCAGCAAGGCAAACGGAGAGTAACTGCATTTTTAGCATAGAGAAATGCAAGGGGTGAAAATTTTGTGGATTCAAACAGAAAGCCGTATGCTTTTCTCCTCGTAAGTGTGTAGCATTCTTTGACTCAGTGGGCACAATTTACATGCTCATTCTAATGTGAAGTATTGACGTAAGGCTCTGCTAGGCCAAATCAAGCTGTAGCTTGAGATTCTTTGATGGCACCATACACCAAGCCAGAATAAAACTCCTAGGAACTAAATAACAATGCAGGAAATGTTTGACGCAGCGTTTCACCTGATACACTCCATCAAGCCAGCGAAGCTGTCAGCTCTTACTCGTAAATGCATCGCAAGAGCAAATGTTTTGATAGAAGACGACAAGCCAAATCCAAAACAATTTAGAAGTAATAGGTGAACATAAAGCTTTCAGAATAGCACTCAATCGGTCATTTCACTCAGTGTGGACATGGAGCGGTTTTGCATTCTACAGGAAACATTGAATTCAGCTCTGCAGGCATATGCACTCAATGGAGTAGGAAACATTGAATAAGCTCTGCAGGCATATGCACTCAATGGAGTAGAATACACGGTGAAGGGAACGGGGAGAATCGGTACCACCAAAGGCAAAGCCAGGTTAATAGTTGTTGCCCATTCAGTGACGTGCAGTTTTGAGGAATGTCTCCATGGAAGATCTTATTTTCGGGAGAAAACAAAGGCTCTCAGGCTGGCTGGCAAACGAGCGAAGAGCCATTGTATTATTATTAGACGCCCGTGTCAAAAGAGCAAACGTTTCAGCATTCACGGTGAATGAAGCAGCTTTGTACAATGGTGTGGAGATCTGGTTCAGTCAGTGCAGCACCTCAGTTGCATTGGTCACCACATGTCTCTGATGGTGTAGGGCATATACAGGGAAGTCTTGGCATCGGGTAGGAGGGCATGCAAGAACCGTTATCAGAGACTGCCAATGCGTGGCAGTGCAGCGCACGCTTCAATAGCGTGTCCGGGAAGACCACCTTCACCACAGTTTTGATAGCTCTCCGTGCTTATCATAATGAAACGGCACAGCATTGGTAGTCCTTTTTGGTTTAAATGCAATAGGGAAACCAATTAGAATTCTCCATAAACAAATAATGCTTCCTGTCGTACTGTGGAGCACTAAGGTACTCATTTGGGCATTTAGGTATTGCAGGTTTCGATCTGTGAAACGGACGTTCCCTCTCGGGAGCAAAGGCTGTATGGAAAGGAAACAAGTCAAGGGGAAAGAGTGAGACGAGGTATTACAGCAGGCAGCAGTGAAGTATACAAAAGTCATAGCAAAGAGATAAGGCTGCAGCACACATTGGGCACAGATCCACAAGGAGATGCTGTGCACGACCGTCTCAGAAAGGCTGTTCGAACAGCGATCCACAGTGTAATTGCTTTCCCTTAAGAGGAAATTAGAATTCAGAATTCTCCGGGTCACACGTAATGCTTTACAAGTAACTGTGCTGTCTCAGATTTCTTTGCGGCACAGTGGGGTTGAGCATTCTGAATGTGAAAGTTTGACAAGCTGCACGCCCAAGCAGTCACCTGTAGAGCGTATCTACATGAAAGGGAAACAGTGAGAATCAGGAATTACAGCATGCACCAAGCTTCTAGGACTCAGTGCAGGAAGTAACAGTGCAGCTTCCTTGCACAGCACTATCAAGGAAGATTGAATTCAAACAAACACACCAGGCAGTCGCTTTCTCGTCAGTGCATTTGGCAGAGCATCTGTGTATTGACACACAAAAATTTGTAAAGCAGAAACACTTCAGATGTCACCGGTGACTTCAGAGGCAATGCATTTTTCTCTATGGGGAGTTCATTGCCCCGTGTGGCCTTAAGCTGCACATTCATTACGTGTCTATGAATGACTTCAGGTCAAACAAATGCACTCTGCAGAGCTAACGCCAAATGAGGAGGAAACTGTGAGACCCATGTATTGCGCATGCACGAGTTAGAATCAATTGATAGCCATAAATAGTGCAGCACACATTTGAAACCTCGTTCCAAGGAAAATGCACATTCACAGCAAGCCTAACAGAGGCCGTCGATGCTTATTCAGCAAGGCAAAGGGAGAGTAATGCATTTTTAGCATAGAGAAATGCCAAGGGTGTGAAATTTTGTGGATTCAAACAGAAGCCAGTACTGCTTTTCTCTCGTAAGTGTGTGTAGCATTCTTTGACTCAGTGGGGCACAATTTACATGCTCATTCCTACATGTGAAGTATTGACGTAAGGCTCTGTAGGCCAAATCAAGCTGTAGCTTGAGATTCTTGATGGCACCATACACCAAGCCAGAATAAAACTCTAGGAACTAAATAAACAAGCAGGAAATGTTTGAGCAGCGTTTCCAACTGATACACACTCCATCAAGCAGCGAAGCTGTCAGCTCTTATCGTAAATGCCATCGCAAGAGCAAATGCTTTTGATAGAAGACCGACAAGCAAATCAAAAACACTTTAGAAGTCAATAGGTGAACAATAATGCTTTCCAGAATAGCACTCAATCGGTCATTTCATCAGTGTGGCACCATGGAGCGGTGCATTCTGCTACAGGAAACATTGAATTCAGCTCTGCCAGGCATATGCACTCAATGGAGTAGGAAACATTGAATACGCTTGAGGCATATGCATCAATGAGTAGAATACCGGTGAAGGGACGGGGAGAATCGGTACCAACACACAGGCAAAGCCAGGTTAATAGTTGTTGCCCATTCAGTGAGTGCAGTTTTGAGGAATGTCTCATGGAAGACTCTTATTTTCGGGAAAGAAAACAAAGGCTTAGGCTGGTGGCAAACGAAGCGAAGAGCATTGTATTCATTATTAGACGCCGTGTCAAAAGAGCAAACGTTTCAGCATTCACGGTGAATGAAGCAATGCTTTGCTACAATGGCTGTGGAGATTGGTTCCAGTCAGTGCAGCACCTAAGTTGCATCTGGTCACACATGCTCCTGACTGGTGTAGGGATATACAGGGAAGCTCTTGGCATCGGGTAGGAGGGCATACAGAACCAGCTTATCAGAGATGCCAATGGTGGCAGTGCAGGCACGCTTCAATAGCGTGTCCGGGAAGACCACTTCACCACAGTTTTGCATAGGCTTCCGTGTTAAATACATGAACGGCACAGCATTGGTAGTCTTTTAGGTTTAAATGCAATAGGGAAAACAATTTAGAATTCTCATAAACAATAATGCTCTTGTCGTAATGTGGAGCACTAAGGTCACTCATTGGGCATTTAGGTATTGCAGGTTTCGATCTGTGAACCGGAGTTCCTCTCGGGAGCAAAGGCTGTATGGAAAGGAACACAAGTCAAGGGGAAAGAGTGAGAACGAGGTATTACAGCAGGCAGAGTGAAGTATAAAGTATAGCAAAGAGATAAGGCTGCAGCAACATTGGGCACAGACTCACAAGGAAGATGCTGTGCACGACGTCTCAGAAGGCTGTTCGAACAGCGATCACAGTGTAATTGCTTTCTTAAGAGGAAATTCAGAATTCAGAATCTCCGGGTCAAGTAATGCTTTACAGTAACTGTGACTGTCTCAGATCTTCTTTGCGGCAGTGGGGTTGAGCATTCTGAATGTGAAAGTTTGACAAGCTGACGCCAAGCAGTCACCTGTAGAGCGTAATCTAAATGAAAGGGCAAGTGAGAATCAGGAATTACAGCATGCACCAATGCTTCTAGGATCAGTGCAGGAAGTAACAGTGCAGCTTCCTTTGCACACAGCACTATCCAAGGAAGATTGACATTCAAACAAACACAACCAAGGCAGTCGCTCTTTCCGTCGTGCATTTGGCAGAGCATCTGTGTATTGACCAACAAAAATTTGTAAAGCAGAAACACTTAGATGTCACCGGTGACTTCAGCAGGCAATGCTTTCTTCTTATGGGGAGTTCCATGCCCCGTGTGGCACTTAAGCTGCAATTCCATTAGTGTCTATGAATGAACTTCGGGTCAAACAATGCACTGCAGAGCTAACGCAAATGAGGAGAAATGTGAGACCATGTATTGCAGCATGCGAGTTAGAATCAAATTGATAGCCATAAATAGTGCAGCACATTTGAAAACCTCGTTCCCAAGGAAAATGCACATTCACAGCAAGCTAACAAGAGGCCGTCGATGCTTATTCAGCAAGGCAAAAGGGAGAGTAACTGATTTTTAGCATAGAGAAATGCCAAGGGTGAAAATTTTGTGGATCAAACAGAAGACAGTATGCTTTTTCCGTAAGTG
>JAPVLO010006653.1:0-12960 GCA_027257055.1 Cephalopachus bancanus | reverse complement strand
CCTTTCCTCAATTACTAAAAACTTAAACCATCACTTTCCCCCCAAACTCCAAACACCCCCCCACCATAAATATACCATATTCTCACCTTACACAATTTTTAAACTTACAATCTTAAACTCAATATCCCTTCTAAAATTTCTCCCTTCATACATTCCCTTCCCCTACCTTTTCCCTCTATCTCCTCTTACAACCTCTTCTCTATCCTACACCCTACACTCCCTCTCCCCTTATCCCCCAAATTTTCCCCTCCCCCCTTCCTCATATATCCTCTAACTCCCTTACAATCCTCCTCACCTATACCAATAAAAACCTCTTCCAACTCAACCCTCAAACTTTACCTACCATAAACCCTACCATATCATAACTCAAAAAATTTCCTTTTAATCTCAAATCCATACCCCTAAATCCCTATCCTCCTCCTACCATACTCTTACCAACCATCCCTTTCCCTATCTCCACTTCCAACCTCATCCCCATAAACTTCACCTATCTTCCTACCCTATCTAAAAATCCCCCACACCTTCCTCAATCCAACCCCCCCCCCCCTTCTACCAAACATACTATCAAATTCTCTCAATATACAATCCCCCCCCAAATACCTCCTCCCCAACTCATACCCTTATCAACTCTTCCATCAAAAAACTTTTTCTAAACAATCTATTTTCCCAACCTATCCAACCAACTAAAACATCCATCCAACTTACCCCCCATCCAACCCTCTACCTCCCATCTTCTCCCCATATCTCCATACAATCCTCATCCTCTAACTCCACCCAATCACTCACCCACTATCCCCCAAAATCCCCATAACCTTCCCATCCAACCTCCTCCCCTCTTTATAACAACTCCTTCCCTTTCTCTACCATCAAAAACTCACTCCCCCATCCTTTTACCCCCAAAATATTCAACCCCCCCTCTACATAAAAACATACCTATATATCAAAAATCACTATTTCCCAAACCATACAAACCATATCCTACAATCTACCTTAATACTTCCCACTATACTAATCTCAAAATCATTCCACCCCCTCTCCACCCCAACTTCCCCCCACCCCATCTTCCCATAAATCCTCTTAAACCCATCACCCACCACCTCTTCTCTCATACCAAACATACCCACCCATCCTCTCCCATAAAATCACTCCTCTCCCTCCCACCCCCCAAACTCCTACCACTTATCCCCCACCATCAAACTCCACTCACCCATTACAAACCCACCTATATTCCCATTCTTTATCAAATACCTTCCCCAATCCAACTAATCTTCACATCACCATTCTACTTCCCCAATCCACCTAATCTTACATCCACCATTCTTCTCCACCCTTATCCTTTCCCTTTTCTCCATTCCCCCCCCTTCCTCTTAAACCCACTAATAATCAACCCTATCTATCCTAAAATCTTCCATAACATTCCTCAAACAAAATTTCCCTCCCCCCCTTAACTTATTATTCCCTCCTTCTCTCTCAATACAACAACAACTCTCTATACCCCCTCTCCCTAAACTCAACCTTATCCATCCTCCATCAAATACCCCATTATATTCTCAATTAACCTACCTATCTCCCACCTAATCCAATTACCCCATACCATCATTATACTTTCACACCTTTCCTAAATTCACTTTACTTCTTTCATCCCCCCTAACACTCTCATCCCATTATTCTATCTCTCCTAACCACTTATACTTCCTCCCCAACCCCCCTAAAATCACTTAACTATAACACCACCATCCCCTTCCCTCAATTACTAAAAAACTTAAACCCATCCCACTTTCCCCCCCAAACTCCAAACCACCCCCCACCATAAATATACCATATTCTCACCTTACACAATTTTCAAACTTACAATCTTAAACTCAATATCCCTTCTAACAATTTCTCCCTTCATACATTCCCTTCCCCCTACCTTTTCCCTCTATCTCCTCTTACAACCCTCTTCTCTATCCTACACCCCTACCACTCCCTCTCACCTTATCTCCCCAATTTCCCTCACCCCTTCCTCATATATCTCCTAACCTCCCTTACAATCCCTCTCCACCTATACCAATCAAACAACCTCTTCCCAACTCCAACTCCAAACTTTACCCTACCATCAAACCCCTACCATATCATAACTCAAACAAATCTTCCTATTTTAATCTCAACATCCATATCCCTAAATCCCTATCCTCCCTCCTACCCATACTCTTACCAACCATCCCTTTCCCCTATCTCCACTTCCAACCTCATCCCCATAAACTTCACTATCTTCCTACCCTATCTAACAAATCCCCTCCACACCTTCTCAATCCAACCCCCCCCCCCCCCCTTCCTACTAAACATACTATCAAATTCCTCTCAATATACAATCCCCCCCCCAAATACCCTCCTCCCCAACTCATACCTTATCAACTCTTCCATCCAAAAAACATTTTCTAACCCAATCCTATATTCCAACCTATCCCAACCAACTATAACATCCATCCAACTTACCCCCCCATCCAATCCTCTCCACCTCCCCATCTTCTCCCCATATCTCCATACAATCTCATCCTCTAACTCCACCCAATCACTCCACCACTATCTCCCCAAATCCCCCACTAACCTTCCCCATCCCAACCCTCCTACCCTCTTTACATAACAACCTCCTTCCCCTTTCTCTACCATCAAAAACTCACTCTCCCATCCTTTTATCCCAAAATATTCAACCCCTCCCTCCTACATAAAAACATACCTATATACTCAAAAATCACTATTTTCCCAAACCCCATCACAAACCATATCCTACAATCTACCTTAATACTTCCCACCTATACTAATCTCAACAAATCATTCCCACCCCTCTCCACCCCAACTTCCACCCACCCCATCTTCCCATAAATCTCTCTAAACCCCATCACCCACACCCTCTCCTCCTCATACTCAAACATACCCATCCATCTCTCCCATAAAATCACTCTCTCCCCTCCCCACCCCCCAAACTCCTACCACTTATCCCCCACCATCAAACCTCACTCATCCACTTACAAACCACTATATTCCATTCTTTATCAAATACCTTCCCAATCCAACTCAACCCTTCACATCACCATTCTACTTCCCCAATCCACCTAATCTTCCACATCCACCCATTCTACTCCACCTTATCCTTTCCCTTTTCTCCATTACCCCCCCTTCCCTCTTAACCACTAATAATCCAACTATCTATCTAAAATCTTCCATAACATTCCTCAAACAAAATTTCCTCCCCCCTTAACTTATTATTCCCCCTTCCTCCTCCAATACAACAACAACTCTCTATACCCCTCTCCCCTAAACTCCCAACCTTATCCATCCTCATCAAATACCCATTATATTCTCAATTAACTACTATCCCCCACCTAATCCAATTACCCCATCAATCATTATACTTTCACACCTTTCCTAAATTCACTTTACTTCTTTCATCCCCCCCTAACACTCTCATCCCATTATTCCTATCTTCCTAACCACTTATATTTCCTCCCCAACCCCTAAAATCACTTACACTATAACACACCATCCCTTCCCCAATTACTA
Organism: Cephalopachus bancanus; assembly: GCA_027257055.1. Classification (NCBI taxonomy): domain Eukaryota; kingdom Metazoa; phylum Chordata; class Mammalia; order Primates; family Tarsiidae; genus Cephalopachus; species Cephalopachus bancanus. The sequence continues at coordinate 9,417 of JAPVLO010006653.1, read as the reverse complement.
CAAAAACTTAAACCCATCCACTTTCCCCCAAACTCAAACACCCCCCACCATCAACATATACCATATTCTCCACCTTACCACATTTTCAAATTACAATTTAAACTCAATATCCCTTCTAACCAATTTCTCCCCTTATACATCCCTTCCCCTACCTTTTCCTCTATCTCCTCTTACAACCTCTTCTCTATCCTACACCCCTACACTCCTCTACCTTATCTCCCATTTCCTAACCTTCCTCATATATCACTAATCCTTCACAATCCCTCACCCCTATACCAATAAAAACTCTTCCCAACCTCCAACTCAACATTTACCTACCATAAACCTACCATATCATAACTCAAAAAAATTTCTATTTTAATCTAAATCATATACCTAAATCCCTATCTCCTCAAATACTCTTACCAACATCCCTTTCCCTATCTCCACTACCAACTTCTCCCCCCATAAACTTACTATCCCTCTACCAAACCACAAAAACAACCCTAATATCATAATAATCTTCTCACAAAATACATTACCACTCCTTCATTATCCCATCATACAACCATCAAACAATAACCCAAACATACTCAACCTAACCTTTAATCATAATTTTATCCTAATACACAAACCAACTTCCATACCCCCCATTATCTCCCCCCTCCTTCCATCTCTACCATACCAATATTTTCCCTCAACTATATCATTCTCAATCCAACATCCAAAAAACCTTTCCTCCAACATATTCATAACCTTCCATAAAATCTTTTATATCCTTCAACAAATATTTCTACATATCCCCATATATACTCCCAACAAAATAACATCCAAAAACAACCATCATATATCCACCCAACCTAAAACAAACAATCAATATAAAACACCTTTAAATCCTATCTTTCCTAATTTAAACCCTCATCCCATCCACACATCCCCATCTAATCCAAATACCTAACTTCCTTATCTAACAAATAAACTTTTTCTCCAACAACCATTAAAACCACAATCAAAACCCACCCCATTCCAACCCTATATTTAAACATACATTCACCTCTTTCTCACATCCCCCATTATTATCCTTATTTAAATTTTCCCTCACAATCTAATAATTCTTATTATCATCACAATTCTAAATCACCTCATTAAATATCATAAACTCATCCTCTAAATAACATACCCTACTTTTCATTTATCCTCTATCCAATCTTATCCCATACATTCCCTCAACCTCCAATTACTCCTCATAACACTTATCCATATCCTAAATACAAAATCCCTTTTTACACCATCCACCCCATTACAACTTAATAAATCTCTTCATCTCTAAATAAAAAAATCCCCCTCTAAACCTTTCTCCCACCCCCCATCTACATCATTTCCCCCACAACAATAAATCATAATATATTACTTAAATAAAACTATACAAAAACACCAATCTATCAATATTCTCTCAAACAACCATAACACAATCTATCACATATTCTCTATCCAACCAAAATACTCTCCATCTCCATTATCCATCTATCCCATCTCAATCTATAAAATTTCCTCAACAAATAACACAATCAACACCATAAAATTCAATTCATAATAAAAACCCCTCCAAATAAATTCATTCAAACTTACTCTATCCTAATTTAATCATTCTATATACACTTAATTTCCATCATCTACCCAAACATCAATAACAAACTAAAACTTATAAACAATTAATTATACATTATCACCCTCCACACCTACCTAATCAAATTAATCTCTAACTACCCACAACCATACTTCCATCTCATACCATATCATCTACCCTTCCATACCCCAACTCTTCTCCCTTTAATTAAACATAATCCACCCCAAAACAATTCAAAAACATACCTCCCATAAACAATAAATCAATATCCACCTCATCTTCAATAACTCATATAATCATATCAAAAAAATTTCTCTTAAAACTCATATATATCACAAACATTTCACACCAAATCAAACCACTTATCATCATCCACCATTTACCTAAAAACACAAATTTAACTTAATCTCTATCAAATAAATCCCATAAACAACATTCCTACCATTCATATCTAACCTTTATCCCTTTTTCCATTTCCACTACTCTTCCTCCATCAATATATCCTACTTTATCCAATCCTATAAATAAACCCAAAATAATATTAACTCACCTCATAATCCAATCATCTTCTCTCTCTTCATAATTAATATAAATAAAATCATACACAAACAATTACTATATATATCCCTTCCTATCCATAACAAATTCATCTAATCCTTCAATTATCATATACAAATCAAACAATAATCAAACATATCAACTACCCTTTATCCATAATTTTATTAATACCCCCAAACAACTTCCATACCCCCATATTCCTCTTCAATCTCCTACCTAACATATTTCCCTCAACTATATCTTTCTCCAAATCCAAATCCAAACACAACTTCCCTCAACCATATTCATATAATTCCCTAAAATCTTCTTATATCCTCAAAAATTATTTAATATCCATATATATCACAACAAAAATCACATCAAAACACAACATCATATATACACATAACAAAAAATCAATATAAAAAACATTTAAATACTCTCTTTCCTATTTAAACCTCATCCCATCACACCATCCATCATAACTATTACCCTAACTTCCTTCTCTCAACAAATAAACATTTTCTCCAACCCAATTAAAAACAATCAAACCCACCCCCTTCCCATATATTTAAATACATTCACCTCTTTCTACATCCCATTATTATCCTTTTTAAATTTTCCTACAATCTTATCTATCATCTCCCCAATTTAAATACCTATTAAATTATATCAACCTCATCCCTCTTAAATACACATCACCCCTACTTCTCATATTATCCTCTATCCAATCTTTTATCATCATTCCCTCAACCTCCCCAATTACTCCCTCATAACAACTTATCCATATCCCTAAATAAAAATCTTTTAACCACCATCCACATTTAAATTAATAAATCTCTTATCTTAAATAAAAAAATCCCACCTAAAACATTTCTCCACCACCCATCTACATCCTTTTCCCCACAACCATTAAATCATAATATATTACTTCAAATAAACAACCTATACAAACACAATTATTACATATTCTCTCATACAACATAAAACACAATCTATCCACATATTCTTATCCAACCATAAAATATCTCCATCCTATTATCCATTTATCCCATCTCAACTATACAAATTTCCCTCAAAAATAACCACAATCAAACCCTATAAAATTAAATTAATATAAAAACACCCCTCAAATAAATTCATCAAACTCTACCTCTATCCTTACTATTAATCATTTCTATATACACTTAATTTCCTATCAACCCAAAATCAATAACAAACTAAACTTCTACAACAATTAATTATACATTATCACCCCCCCCCCCTATACTAATCAAATTACTCTCTACTACCCCACAACCATACTTCATCTCATACCAATATCATACCCTTCATCCCAACTTACTCCCCTCTACATTAAAATAATCCCCCCAAAACAATTCCAAAATACCTCCATCTAACACATAAATAATATCCACCTCATCTTAATAACTTAATATATCCATATCAAAACAATTTCCTCTTAAAACCATATATATCCAAAATTTACACAAATCAAACACTTATCATCCATCACCATTTAACCTAAAAAACAAATTTAACTTAATCTCTATCAAAAAATCATCTACCAACACTTCCTACCATTCCATATCTAACCTTTATCCTTTTTTCCATTCACCTACTCTTCTCATCAATATATCCTACTTTATCCAATCATATAAAATAAACCCCAAAAATATATTACTCACCTATAATCCATCATCCTTCTCCTTTTCATAATTAATATAAATAAAATCCATCCAAAAATTCATATATATATCCCTTCCTATCCCATAACAAATTCATCTAATCTTCAATTATCATCATACCAATAAACCAATAAAAACATACTCAACTAACCTTTATCCATAATTTTATCTAATACCCCAAACCAACTTCCATACCCCATATCTCCCTCTTCAATCTCCCCTCCTAACAATATTTCCCTCAACTATATCTTTCTCAAATCCAAATCCAAACAAACTTTCCTTCCCCAACATATTCATATAATTCCCTCAAAATATTCTTATATCCTTCAAAATTATTCTAATATCCATATATATCTCAACACAAAATAATCAAAAAACAACCATATATCATACCACATAACCCAAAAAATATAAAAACAACTTTAAATATCTCTCTTTCTATTTAAACCTCATCCCATCCACACCATCCATCTATCAACTATACCTACCCTTCTTTCTCAACAAATAAACATTTTCCAACAACCCAATTAAAAACAATCAAACCCACCCCCCTTCACCCTATATTTAAACATACATTACCTCTTCTTACATCCCCCATTATTATCTTATTTAAATTTTCCTACAATCCTATATTATCCATTCTCAATTCTAACATCACTATTAAATATCATCAACTCATCCTTAACATACATATACACCTACTTTCTCATATTCCCTCTATCCAATTTATATCATCATTCCCTCAACCTCCAATTACTCCTCCAATAACAACTTATCCATATCCTAAATAAAAATCCTTTTAACACAATCACCCATTAAACTCAATAAATCTCTTCATCTCTAAATAAAAAAAAATCCCCACTCTAAACCCTTTATCCAAACACCCATCTACATCATTTTCCCCACAACCATTAAATATAATATATACTTCAAACTAAAAACTATTACAAACACAATCTATCCATATTCTTATACAACCCATAAAACCCAATCTATCCACATATCTCTATCAACCATAAACATACTCTCCTCCTACCATTATCCCATCTATCCATCTCATTATACAAATTTCCCTCATCAAATATCCCACAATCAAACCTATAAAAAATAAATTCAAATTAATATTAAAACACCCTCAAATAAATCTCATTTCAAACTCTACTCTATCCTTAATATTAATCATTTCTATTACACTTAATTTCCCTATTACCCCCAAAATCAATAACAACTAAACTTCTAAAACAAATTAATTATACATTATCAACCCTCCAACCTACCTAATCAAATTACTCTCTAACCTACACAACATACTTCACTCCATACCAATAATCATCTACCTTCCATACCCAACCTCTACTCCTACTACATTAAAATAAATCACCCCAAAACAATTCAAAAACATACCTCCATCTAACAATAAATAATATCACCTCATCTTAATAACTTAATATATCATATCAAAAAATTTCCTCTTAAAATATATATATAAACATTTACAACCAAATCAAACCACTTATCATATTCACCATTTAACCCTAAAAAACAAATTTAACTTAATCTCTATCAAATAAATCATCCTAACAACACTTCCTACCATTCCATATCTAACTTTATCCTTTTTCCATTTCCACTAATCTTCTCCATCAATATATCTACTTTATCCAATCCTATAAAATAAACCCAAAATATATTAATCACCCTCATAATCCCATCTCTTCTCCTCTCTCTTTATAATTAATATAAATAACTCATACCAAAAATTCACTATATATATCCCTTCCTATCATAACAAATCATCTAACTCCTTCAATTATATCAATACCAAATCAAACCCATAAAAACATACTCAACTAAACCTTTATCATAATTTTATCTAATACCCAAACAACTTCCATACCATATTTCCCTCCTTCAATCTCCTACCTAACAATATTTCCCAACTATATTTTCTCCAAATCCAAACAAAAAACCTTTCCTCCCCAACCATATTCATATATTTTCACTAAAATCTTCTTATATCCTTCAAAAATTATTTAATATCCATATATATCTAACAAAAATACATCCAAAACACAACATATATATACCACATAAACAAAAATCAATATAAAAACACCTTTAAATATCTCTTTCTATTTAAACCCCTCATCCATCACACCATCCATCTATCAACTATACCTAACTTCCTTCTCTCAACAAATAAACATTTTCTCCAAACCAATTAAAAACAATCAAACCCACCCCTTCACCCATATATTTAAAAAATACATCACCTCTTCTCTCACTCCCATTATTATCCTTATTTAAATTTTCCTAAATCCTTATTATCATCTCAATTCTTAAATCACCTATTAATATCATAACCCTCATCCCTCTAATACATACCCTACTTTCCATATTATCCTCTATCCCAATCTTTATCATCATTCCTCAACCTCCAATACTCCCTCCTAACAACCTTATCATATCCCTAAATAAAAATCCTTTTACACCATCCCACCATTAAATTAATAAATCTCTTATCTCTAAATAAAAAACCATACCCATCTAAACATTTCTCAAACCCCATCTACATCCATTTTCCCACAACCATTAAATATAATATATTACTTCAAATAAAAACCTATACAAACACCAATCTTATCACATATTTCTATACAACCCATAAAAACACCAATCTATCCATATTCTATCTAATCAACCATAAAATACTCTCCATCCTACATTATCCCATCTATCCATCTCAATCTATACAAATTTCCTCAACAAATAACACAATCAAACCCTATAAAATTCAAATTCAATATTAAACACCCTCAAATCAATCTCATTCAAAATTACCTTATCCTTAATATTAATCATTTTATATACACTTAATTTCCTATTACCCCAAAATCAATAACAACTAAACTTCTAAACAAATTAATTATACATTCCACCCTCCAACTACCTAATCAAATTACTCTCTAACATACCACAACCATACTTCATCTCATACCCAATATCATTACCTTCCATACCAACTCTACTCCCCTCTACATTAAAAAATAAATCCACCCCAAAACAATTCAAAAAATCCACTCCATCAAACCACTAAATAATATCCACCTCATCTAATAACTTAATATATCCATATCAAAAAATTTCCTCTTAAAACCATATATATCACAAACATTTACCCAAATCAAACCATTATCATATCCACCATTTAACTAAAAACACCAAATTTAACTTAATCTCTATCAAATAAATCATCCTAACAACAATTCCTACATTCATATCTAACCTTTATCTTTTTCCATTTCCACTACTCTTCCTCATCAATATATCCTACTTTATCCAATCCTATAAAATAAACCCAAAAAATATATTACTCACTCATAATCCCATCATCTTCTCCTCTCATCATAATTATATAAATAAAATCCATACCACAAAATCACTATATATATCCTTCCTATCATAACAAATTCATCTACACTCCTTCAATTATCATATACAAATCAAACAATAAAAACATACTCAACTAACCTTTATCATAATTTTATCTAATACCCAAACCAACTTCCATACCCCCATATTCCCTCCTTCAATCTCCTACCCTAACAATATTTCCCTCAACTATATCTTTCTCCAAATCCAAATCCAAAAAACCTTTCCTCCAACCATATTCATATAATTCCTAAAATCTTCTTATATCCTTCAAAAATTATTCTAATATCCATATATATCTCAACAAAAATACATCAAAACACAACATATCATATACCACATAAACCAAAACAATCAATATAAAAACACCTTTCAAATCATCTCTTTCCTATTTAAACCTCATCCCATCCACACCATCCATCTATCAACTATACCTAACTTCCTTCTCTCAACAAATAAACATTTTCTCCAAACCCAATTAAAAACAATCAAACCCACCCCCTTCACCCATATATTTAAACATACATTCACCTCTTCTCTACATCCCCATTATTATCCTTATTTAAATTTTCCTACAATCCTTATCTATCATCCTCAATTCTAAATCACCTATTAAATATCATAACTCATCCTCTAAATACACATACCCCTACTTTCTCATATTATCCTCTATCCAATCTTATATCATCATTCCCTCAACCCTCAATTACTCCCTCATAACAACTTATCCATATCCCTAAATAAAAATCCTTTTAACCACCATCCACCCATTAAATTAATAAATCTCTTATCTCTAAATAAAAAAATCCCCACCTCTAAACATTTCTCCAAACCCCCATCTACATCCATTTTCCCCCACAACCATTCAAATATAATATATTACTTCAAACTAAAAACCTATACAAACACAATCTATCACATATTCTCTATACAACCATAAAACACAATCTATCACATATTCTCTATCCAACCATAAAATACTCTCCATCCTACATTATCCCATCTATCCCATCTCAACTATACAAATTTCCCTCAACAAATAACACAATCAAACCCTATAAAATTCAAATTAATATTAAAACACCCCCTCAAATAAATCTCATTCAAACTCTACCTCTATCCTTAATATTAATCATTTCTATATACACTTAATTTCCCTATTACCCCAAAATCAATAACAAACTAAACTTCTAAAACAAATTAATTATACATTATCACCCTCCAACCTACCTAATCAAATTACTCTCTAACTACCACAACCATACTTCCATCTCATACCCAATATCCATCTACCCTTCCATACCCAACTCTTCTCCCCTCTACATTAAAATAAATCCACCCCCCAAAACCAATTCAAAAACATACCTCCATCTAACAATAAATAATATCCACCTCACTCTTAATAACTTAATATATCCATATCAAAAAATTTCCTCTTAAAACCCATATATATCCACAAACATTTACACCAAATCAAACCATTATCATATCCACCATTTAACCCTAAAAAACAAATTTAACTTAATCTCTATCAAATAAATCATCCTAACAACACTTCCTACCATTCCATATCTAACCTTTATCCCTTTTTTCCATTTCCACTACTCTTCCTCCATCAATATATCCTACTTTATCCAATCCTATAAAATAAACCCCAAAAATATATTACTCACCCTCATAATCCCATCCATCTTCTCCTCTTTCATAATTAATATAAATAAAATCCATACCAAAAATTCACTATATATATCCCTTCCTATCCATAACAAATTCATCTAACTCCTTCAATTATCATATACCAAATCAAACAATAAAAACATACTCAACTAACCTTTATCATAATTTTATCTAATACCCAAACCAACTTCCATACCCCATATTCCCTCCTTCAATCTCCTACCTAACAATATTTCCCTCAACTATATCTTTCTCCAAATCCAAATCCAAAAAACCTTTCCCTCCAACCCCTATTCATATAATTCCCTAAAATCTTCTTATATCCTTCAAAAATTATTCTAATATCCATATATATCTAACAAAAATACATCAAAACACAACCATATATATACCACATAAACAAAAAATCAATATAAAAACACCTTTAAATATCTCTTTCCTATTTAAACCTCATCCCATCCACACCCATCCCATCTA
>JAPVLO010006644.1:0-28056 GCA_027257055.1 Cephalopachus bancanus | reverse complement strand
AAACAGAGAAAAGGCCAGGCTCGGTGCCTCAGCCTGTAATCCCACGCTTTGGGAGGCTGAGGTGAGTGGATTGCCTGAGCCCGCGGGTTCGAGACCCGCCTGGGCAACTTGGTAAGACCTCACCTTTACAATAAATAAAAAAAAATTAGCCGGGTGTGGTAGCGCGTGCCTGTAGTTCCAGCTACTTGGAAGGCTGAGGTGGAAGAATTGCTAGAGTCCAGTAGGTCGAGACTGCAGTGGCGGGAGCAGTCACTGCATTCCAGTCTGGGTGACAGAGTGAGACTCCAACTCAAAAAAAAAAAAATTAACTTTGCCAACTTTGTCCTTTCAGAAACACAGACTTCTGATCCCAGAGATATTTCACAGTGGCAATCAAACTTGCCTAGAGTAAAGGGAATTTACAAGGTCTAAGACACCATGCATTGGACAAGGATTGTAGAAGACACGAAACTTGTAATTACAAAAGTTGTGGCCACTCAGAGGGCAAGTAGGTGGGGATTAGATCTTCAAGTTGATTGGGCCCATCTACAGGGAAGTCAAGGATCTCCAGAAGCTAACTTCTGGGAATTCATACGATAAGGGGAAGTGCATCCTCATTAGCTCTAAGGAATGTCATTCGGGATGGTACAGTAGCATTAGAATCCTTGTCACGCCCTTCTCTAGGGGCTATGATAATGTGGACAGACATTAATGGGCCTCTGTGTCACAGGGTCTCCAAGACATTTGCAGGTGGTCAATAGGGTATTCACTGCAGACATGTCAACCTGACTGCAATACCTCCAAGGGAAAGGATTTAAGCCAGGGCTTGAGGGGCTATGAGGCCACACTCATCTAGAGTGTAGGCCTGCTTCCTATCTGTGGGGAGTGATCTTTTCTTAAATAAATCTTGTCTTCTTTCACCTCTTTGTGTGTTGCAATTCTTTGCATTACTCAGATACCTAGGTTGCCAGTGCGCACCTCTGGGCGCCAGCTCCGGCAATGCTGTTCACCTTCCTTCCTCTCTCTCTCCCTTCATCCATCACCCTCACCCTTTCTGTGCCCTAACACCTCTCACTGTGAGATGCAGCCCAGTGTGGCTCAATCCTAGGTAGTGACAGAGGGAAATCAACTCAGATGGAAATTTGATTCTGGAAGCTCCCTCCACACACTGCTGTCCCCTCCTCACCGCATGGAAATGCCTCATCCTTCAGGATTTCAATTCTCACCAGGGACCAAACGCTCTCTTGGAGTCGTTTAAGACTCTGACCTGTGGCATCTTTTTTTCTAAAAACCATTTAAAACCTTTCTCGTCAGGTACTCTGGGGATGCCACACCATGAGCCCTGACTGGGACTTTGGGATTATCAACCCTCTGCTGGTCCACAGGAACTCCTCAAGTGGGTGATGGAGTCTCTCTTTAACCTTGAGGAGGAGAGGGATGGGAGCCATAACCCTTCACCCGTCACAGGTATGATCCTCCACATGACCCACTTCCTGGGGTCCGCACATCAGGAGCGAAGGGCTGTGTGGAGATGGCTCAGAGGGTGAAGTCACAGAGACAGGACCCTGGGGTCCGGATCCAACCCCACCCTGTGTTGAGTGGACAGAGCTGAGCTGCCAAGGTGCCTGGAAGATCAAGTCCTGGCTCGGACCTGACGGGGAGGACAGTCCATCAGGGTCCATCCTTCCTTCCCCTCTCGGGACTTCTGCCCCCATACACATTCCAAAATTCCAGATGTCGCAGCGTCCTCCCTATGGTTTTCCCATGACCTGTAGTTCACACGATGACAGAGCCTGCAAGGAAGACACGTGGACCTCATGGAGAAGGAAGACAGCGCTGTGGGAATGACCCAGCTTTGTGTGCAAAAGCAGGAGAGGAAGGCCTGATCAGAGTCCAGAAACCGCCCACTCACTTCCGGCTTCTGTTTGGGCAATTTTCAAGGCCACCTTCTGTTAATCGAATAAAGCTCCAGGCTCCACCCCCTTGGATCTTGAGTGACAGTGGATGCCATCAGATAGTACTGTTTGAGACAAACAAAGGTTAAGATTTCTCCATGCACAGGAAATATAGGTGTGAGGAAATGACTGACATGCACACGTTGCAGGGCATGCTAGGAACTCGAGAGCTTTATGAGCTCCTAGTCCGTGAGTTGTGAAAGGCCCCAGCCAGCCACGAGGAACCCGCCCCCTCCAAAGGCTAAGCCTAGGCGTGGCCCCCACCTAAAATGGCGCTTCCGCCTAAGAAGGCACCCGGACAAACTAACATGGAGGCTCAGACAAGGCTTTCCAGGTTCTTCTTCCACAACAAAGCCCACCGTTCCCACGCCCGTGAAAGATACTGCCAATCCCAAAAATACCTCACCTGCCAACCAATAGGTAACCGACAGGTCGCTTTAAATTTCTGTAAAACCTGCCACACCCCAGCCTCCATGCTGCAATCTGATTCTCGGGTTCTGTAGCCACCGTGCTCATCCCCATTAAATCTCTTGACCTTAAAGGGTGTTGAGTCTCACTGCGCGCCACCGTCCTTCATTGGTGCCATGACTCAGTCGGGTATTCTCTCACCCTGAGGCGGGACCCTGTCCCGGCACCGGTGGGACTCACCCCTTAAGGCCTTCGCCCATTCTCCTGACGCCAACGCTACATCCACCACCGGCCTTTGGATTGGTAAGTGTCCCCACACTGAAAACCTAAAACCTTGCCTGGGACAACTGGGGAAACTGGCCCTTGATCTTCCGGCAGTTCCTTCGGCCCTGGGCAAGGGGGGCCACACCCTGCCCAGGTCTTTATGACCGCAGAGGACCCCTATCGGTTCTCCCTCGGCCGCTAGAGATTTCAAGCCTTCCCTCTGTCCAGTTTTGGGTAACTTTCTTGCCAAACATCCTGGTACCAGGTTGCCCTTAACCTCCTCGATTCTCCAGGAGAATCCGGGTCTACAATAACGACCTGTGACGACAGGCTTTATTGTAACCCACCCGTTCCTCAGTGATCGCTTGTCCAGGGGACGCCCTGACCAGTCCCCACTGCTAACATGGGAAACTCGTCATCTCTTCCGGCTGACACCCCTCTCCAGTGCCTCTTAAATAATCTCTCTCCACTCTCACTCACTTCCGATATTAAACCTAAATGTCCAATCCGCCTCAGCACCCAAAATTGGCTTACCTATCCTTTAGATAACCAAAGTAAGTGGCCCCCACATGGGTCCCTAAATCCCGACATTATTCGGGATCTCTATAACTTCTGCGAGCGTTCAGAAAAATGGGAAGAGATTCCCTACATCCAATCTTTCTCCCTTCTCCAAAAACATCCCCGCGTCTGTCTCTCTTGTAAACCCTCTCACACCTCCTCTTGGCTAAAATCCCCTCCTCTCCAGCCACTTCTCCCAACTCTGACTTTGACCCTGCGGATGAGCCCCCTCCATATCGACAATCCTCCCAACCTCAGCCGCTCCAAGACTCACCTACCCCCACCGTGCCTAGCCTCTATCCACCCCTCCCCCCTTGTAGTACTCCCATAACCAGCTCTAAAACTAATCCTGCCACTCTCGCATCTCTCCGTGAAGTGGCGGGCCCTGAAGGCATTGTCCGAGTACACGTCCCATTTTCCATCTCAAACCTCTCCCAAATAGAGAAAAAACTGGAGTCTCACACAACTAATCCAGCCACCTACACCAAGGAATTCCAATACCTTCTCCAAAGCCTCACCTTTCATGACAGTTACATGGTCCTCTCCAACACTCTTCTCCCTGAAGAACGCAGAAGGGTGTGGGAACAGGCAAGAACGTATGCAGACGAGGTCCACCAGACCTCCCCGACACATCCCCTTGGGGCAGTAGCAGTCCCAGACCAAGACCCTGAGTGGGATTATAATTCCCCGAATGGCCTCCGGGCCAGAGATCAATTTTCCACCTGTCTCCTTTCCGGGTTAAGGAGGGCAGTGCAAAATCTCATACAACAAATAAAGTTTATATATTTGATAGCAGATAGGGCATGGTGTCTCAAGCCTATACTCCCAGCACTTTAGAAAGCCGAAGTGAGAGGATTGTCTGAGCTTGCAGGTTCAAGACCAGATCGAGCAAGTTGGCAAGACCTCATCTCTATGATAAATCAAAAAATTAGCAGTTGTGGCAATGTGTCTGTAGTTCCAGCTACTTTAAAGACTGAGGCAGAAGTATTGCCTGAATCTAGCAGGTCGTGACTGGAAAACAGAGTAAGACGATGACTCAAAAAAAAAAAAAACCCAACATCTTAACGACCCAAATGGTATTGTTTGTGTATTTGCTTGTTTTTTCCCCAGGCCAGGGGGACAAAGGGAGCGGAGATCAAGAACTGACTTAGAACTGCAGACATCAGGGCACCGGTGGAGTCCAGAAAAGTTGAGAAGTCTGTCCTTGGTACATGGTCATTTTGTTTATTTAACCAAACAGAGTTAGTGCACATACTCCCCCTTTCTCATACTTAGTCTGGTCACCTGTATATGTGTTCCTACCTCTTCTTTTTAACATTTCTTTTTGTTATTGTTTTTTGAGTTGGATTCTCACTTTGCCACTGCAGCCTGGTCCTACTAGGCTCAGGCGATCCTTCTGCCTAAGCCTTCCAAGTAGCCAGAACTACAGGCACACACAACTATGCCTGGGTTATTGTTTGATTCATTATAGAGAGAAGACCCTGCCCAGTTGCCCAGTCTGCTCTCGAACCCCTGAGCTCAGGCAGTTCTTTCTCAGTCTCTGAAAGTGCTGGTATTACAGACGTGAGTCACCTTACCTGGACAATTTTAGCATGTCTAGATTATTTTTGCTACACACAAGACCAGACAGAGGTGAGAAACTGCTTGCATCTAAAATGAAGCTCATTTTGTTACTCTATTGATGTTTCACTGTTACATTGATGGCTGGTTAAGTTTTGTTTTCCTCTCAGTATTTTAGAAGATATTTCTTTGATTTTGTTAGGTGACTGGTTTCTGGGCACTTTCAGACAAATTACTGGTCTTAAGTGGAAAAGGGAGAAATGATTCCTGCACTGTGGATTATCTTCCATCTGTGAGGAAAGGACAACAATCCCAAAGGGCAAGGAAAACCCACCCCTGGAGATGGTGTAGAAACCTAGGAAGCAAAAAGCACACAGGAGAGCAAGTGCAGGGTCTCTGGAGAGTGTGCTCACCAAGCAGCTCAGTGAGCAGGATGGGAGGGGGAAATGTCCAAGGGACAGGATGGCCTGACTTGGCGCTTGAGTCAGGCATGTCTGTGTGTCAGTCAGCGCCACCTCTGCCTATGTTTGTCACGTTGGAAAGATTCATTCACTTATTTCAACTTTAGTTTTCCATTAGCTGCAAAATATATTGATCAGTAGTGGTTGAAAAGTTTAAAATAAAATTCAAAGAGGCAAAAAAAAAAAAGATTTCAGAAAAAGATCTAGTTTTATCTTCCATTGGTTTTAAAAAATGTTATTTACCTGTTTTAGTTAGCAGAGTGAGTTTTAAGAGTCTGTGGTCTGTTATATCGCATGCAATTTGAACTAGAATCTGAATGCATTGCTTTGCGAGTTCTACCTGGGAAAAAAATAGGAAAAGTTTTACTTAGAGCCTTCACCAGTCCTGTCCCCATCCCCCTCAGGACTAATCAGATGAGCCAGAGATTTGAGTAGCTGTTCAAGTGACTCTTCAGTGCGAATGCTCACAAGTTTTTATTTCATTTCTTTTTGCTTTTGAGTAGGTGTCTCAACCTGTCACCCAGATGGACTGTAGTGGCATGATCATGGCCACTGTGGCCTTGACCTGATGGGCTCAAGTGATCCTTCCTCCTCAGACTTCCAAGTAGCTGGAACTACAAGCATGTGCCAACACATTCTAGCTAATATTTTGATTTGTTTAGAAATTTGGTCCCAACCAGTTGCCCAGACTTATCTCAAACCCCTGAATTCAGGCAATTCTTTCACTTTCACCTCACAAAGTGCTAGGATTACAGGGGAGAGCCACACTGCCTGACACACAATTTTCTGCAAGCCCAAAAGCATATAAATGGCAGCTGAGAACTGTAAATTTGGGGGTTTTCATTGTTTTCTTTTTTATTAACACCTGTGTTTCTAGAACCATTCCATCCAGCAACCTGCTCTTCATTCATGCAGATGCAGAAATTTCTCTTCAAATCATAAATAAGTAAATACAAGTCTGGACATGGTGGCTCAAGCCTATAATTCCAGCACTTTGGGAGGCCAAGGTGAAAGGATTGCCTAAGCCCATGGGTTCAATCCCAGCCTGGGCAACATCATGAGACCTTGTCTCTACCATAAATCAAAAAATTAGCTGGGCATGGTAGCACGCAATTGTAGTTCCATCTACATGGAAAGTTGAGGCAGGATTGCCTGAACCCAGCAAGTTGAGGCTGTGTTGGCCGTGAGTGTGCCACAGCTCTCCTGCCTGGGTGACAGTTGAAATGCCAACTAAAAAAAAAAAAAGGAACGTGAATACGAACACAACATGAAAAACTTTCTGGACTATATGCCCCTTATTCTCTCTGTACCCTTCAAATCTTTTAATATTTAACCTTTATTTCCATTTTTTATATTTAACCTATACATTTTCTTATTAAATCAATGATACAGAAACAAAAATAAATAGAATGGTTCCTTCAATTCTGGGAATTAGGCTACACTTAATACCCATGACCCAGGGTGCGAGGAGGATTCACTCCCATACAGTGTGGTTGTGGTTTCCAGCACAGTGCACCACATCATACTTCTGAGTGCATAGTGCATTCTTCATATACCCTGCCCTAGCACGTGTCCAGGTTGTTTTTCAAGGGCAGACCTCCTTAGACATCGCTGTCCTCTCCATCCAGCCTCTGTAAACTCCAAAGGGCCAGCAGAGAATGTGATCTTTTGGAATGGAGATTGGTTTTCTTCTTCATTTGCATCTAAAGTATTTGTATTGTGATAAGAGAGACCTTTCAAGCTGGGTCTGCTTTCTCTAGTTGAGTGCTGTTGACTGTGGGTTCAGGTGGCACAGATCCACATTCACAGGAGACTCGTTTTAAAAGTGTATTCAGAGATGCATTAAAACCTGCAGGGCCACAGTTCCTCACAATGAGACCCCAAATACCACAAATTTATGTACAAATTCAAGCTTGAGAGGTGTTGCTTAGCTATCTGGTTCTCAGTCCAGGCTTCCAATTAAAATCACATGGCCAGGTTAAATTTAATTTACAAATATAAGGCTTATTCTGAACACGTAGGAGTGACTTGTGGTTTGACTTCTCCAGATAATCTAAGCTGAGAAGAAATCCCAAAGGAGGAGGAGGAGGAAGAGGAGGAAATGACTGGCAAATGTGTCCCAGGTCTGGGGCTGTGTCCACTTTTACTACCGGAATATGATTTGACAGCTTGCAAACATTCACTTCTCTACATCCGATGGTCTTGCCTAATGAGTTTCATTTAAATAGGTTTTGTTCATGTGATAGTCAACGGTTATGGAAAACACTTCTTCCAATATGGCATAGCCTTCTCTCTCTTGTTCATTCATGCTGCTTAGATTCCATAAACACTTCTCACCATGTATTTATGACCTATAGTATTAAAAACATTTCCTTGTTGCTGTGGAACATGAATAGGCATAGATACTTAAGATTCCCGTAGGAGATGGGGTAGATCCTCAGATAAAATTGAAGGATAAGAAGATGTACTATTAAGGTTCCATCTGGATACTCCATCAGTTACATGCAGAACACAGTTAATAAAATGCACATGTAAACAGGATGGCAGTTATTTCCCAGAATAACCAAGGAAGGTCTGAATAAAGAACAATTAGGCTGGGCTTGGTGACTCAGTCTGTAATCTCAACAGTTTGGAAGGCTTGGGTGAGTGAATTGCCTATACCTGCAGGTTCAAGACCAGCCCAGACAAGTTGGTGAGACCTTGTCTCTATGATAAATCAAAATTAGTTGAGCATGGTAGTGCACGTCCGTAGTCCTGGCTACTTGGAAAGCTGAGATGGAAGGATCACTGGAGCCCAGCAGGTCATAGCTGGGGTGGTCCTGAGCACGCCAATGCACAGCAGCCTGGGGAAGAGAATGAGACACAAACCTGAAAAAAAACAACAAAAAAAGGAATAACAACGCCAGTAAACATGTTGGTGTTAGACAAGTTGGTGGAAGTGTTGTGAGTCTGAAGATTGCTTTTGACTTTTTTTTTTCACTTTTCCAGTAAGTTTTTATTAGTAGTTAAATCATTATTAAGGGTCCCAAAGCAGGGAAACCATGTACCCTTTAGCCACCCTGGGAGAAGGATGGAGAATATATTATTGTGTGGATGACAACTGTTAATGCTTTTATAAACAATTCTGTTCATTAAAACAAATTATGTGTACATAGCATAAACACTCCAAAGTTCCCTGTATGCTCATGTTCAAGCATCTCTGTTCTTCAGATAGTGTTATCCATGTATGAAGAGTTTTCTTCAGTTTTCTTTCTTTTTTGTTGAGTCGAGTCTCACTCTGTTGCCCAGACTGGAGTGCAGTGGCTACTGCCGGCCACTGCAGCCTTGAACTGCTGGCTATGGCAATACTTCTGCCTCAGCCTTCCAAGTAGCTGGAACTACAGGTGCACACTACCATAGCCAGCTAATTTTTTGACTTGTTATAAAGATGAGGTCTCTAGCCGGGCTCGGTGGCTCAGCCTGTAATCCCACGCCTTTGGAGGCTGAGGTGAGCGATTGCTGAGCCCGCGGTTCGAGACCCGCCTGGGCAGCGAGACCTCACCTCTACAATAAAAAAAAAAAAAAATCAAAAAAAAATTAGCCGGTGTGGTAGCGCGTGCCTGTATTCCGGCTACTTGGAAGGCTGAGCGGAAGGATCACCGGAGCCCAGCAGTCGAGGCTGCGGTGGCCGGGAGCAGCCACTGCACTCCAGACTGGGTACAGAGTGAGACTCCAACTCAAAAAAAAAAAAAAAAAAAGATGAGTCTCACCAAGTTGCCCAGGCAGGTCTCAAACCCTCTGTCTCCCAAGACACGGGATTACAGGATGAGCCACTGAGCCCGGCTTTTTACAGTTTTCAAAACTGAATCTGGCTTTTAACTAAACATAAACTTACAATATATACATTTTAAGAGAGCAATTATCTTTACTCAGTTGTCAATGAAAGTATCTCTTATTTATACCATATAAAATTACTCTATTGCTTATAAGTATTGATATTATGAAGAGATGAATCAAGATATTAGCAGTCTGACTTCATTTGCTCCTTAACATATAAGTAGTGAGAAAAAAGATTTCTTTCTTTTTTTTTTTTTTGAGTTGGAGTCTCACTCCATCACCCAGACTAGAGTGCAGTGGCTGCTCCTGGCTACCACAGCCTTGACGTGCTGGGTTCTGGTGATCCTTATGCCTCAGCCTTCCAAGTAGCTGGAACTAGAGGTGCACACTACCACGCCTGGCTGATTTTTGATTTATTGTAGAGATGAGGTCTCACCAAGTTGTCTAGGCAGTTATCGACCCGCGGCTTAGGCAATCCACTCACCTCAGCCTCCCAAAGCGCAGGATTATAGGCTGAGCCAGCCAGCCCAGCTAGAAAAAGGATTTCTAAAACTCTCAGTATTTGTCATTTATTCCAGTGGCAAAATACGTTTCCTATGCACTCACCTCATGTGGAACTTACAATTACATTTGTAAAGTTTTTAATCTGAATACTTTCTATTTTTTATTTTTTTATTTTTTTGAGTTGGTGTCTCACTCTGTCACCCTGACTGAAGTGCAGTGGCACACTCCTGGTCACTGCAGCGTCAACCTGCTGGGCTCCGGTGATCCTTCGGCCCCAACCTTCCAAGTAGTGGAACTACAGGTGCACGCCACCATGCCTGGCTAATTTTTTGATTTATTGCAGAGATGAGGTCTCGCCAAGTTGACCAGGCAGGTCTTGAACCTGTGGGCTCAGGCAATCCACTCACCTCAGCCTCTCAAAGTGCAGGATTACAGGCTGAAACACCGAGACCAGCTTCTGAATACTTTTTAACCTGAGTGTATCCCATGGCATATATTTTGAACAAAGTTTGCTTACCATTCTTTAAATTTATAGATCCTCTCCCCTGTACACAATCCAACTTCAAACAAACTTTTAGCTGGTTAATGGCTGAATCATTTTCTACATTCAAAAGATTTCTTCCTTAAATAAAGGTAATGGTACTATTTACATATGTAAACTTCTCAGCATGTTCTACAGTTTATAGATACAGGAAATTTAGAGTATATGATTTTTCTGATGTTGAGAAAACATGGAAAAATAATGAAAAACTTTGCTCCATTCTTCCCATCTATAAGGTTTCTATACATATATAGATGCTCATATGTCAACCAGGTATTGAATGAGAGCTAAAGGCTTTGTCACATTCTTCTCATTTGTATGACTTCTCCTCAGTATGGATTCTCTTATGTCCAACAAGTCCAAAATGAGAGCAAAAGGCTTTACCACATTCTTCACATTTGTAGGGTTTCTCCCAGTATGTACCTTGATGTGTTGAGCAAGCTTTGAATGAGAGTAAAAGGCTTTGCCACATTCTTCACATTTGTGGCATTTCTCTCTCTCTAGAATGAATATCATATGACCAGCAAATCCAGTCTTAGAGCGAAAGGCTTTGCCACATATTTCACATTTGTAGCCTTTCTTTGTAGTATGGATGGTCTTATGTCCCGTTAATTGTCTATGAATGCAAAAGGCTTTGCCACATTCTTCACATTTGTAAGGTTTCTCTCTCGTATGGATCTTCATATGTCTAACAAGTGCTGCATTAGAGGCAAAGGCTTTGCCACATTCTGCAAATTTGTAAGGCTTCTCTGCAGTATGGATCACCATATGTTGAATAAGGTGTGAATGAGAACGAAAGGCTTTGTCACATTCTTCACATTTGTAGGGTTTCTCTCCAGTAAGGACCACCATATGTTGAGTAAAGTGTGAACGAGAAATGCTTTGCCACATTTTCCACGTTTGTAGTATTTTTCTCCAGTATGGATGGTCTTATGTCCAGCAAATCCATTCTGAGAGCGAAAGGCCTTGCCACATTCTTCGCATTTGTAGGGTTTTTCTCCAGTATGGATTCTCTGATATTCTAGAAGATTTAAGTCCATATGAATGGCTTTACCACATTCCTCACATTTGTAGTGTTTCTCTCCAGTATGAATGGTCTTATGAACATCAAATTTACTCTGAGAGCAAAAGGCTTTGCCACATTCTTCACATTTGCAGCGTTTCTTTCCAGCATGGATATTCTTATATTCAGCAAATCCTTTCTGAGAGTGAAAGGACATGCCACATTCTTCACATTTGTAAGATTTTTCTCCATCATGGTTTCTCTGATGTTTTAGAAGGCTGAAGTACCAATTAAAGACTTTGCCACATTTTTCACATTTGTAGCATTTATCTTTATTATGGATGGCCTTATGTACAGGAAATCCTCCATGAGAGGTAAAGGCCTTGCCACATTCTTCACATTGGTAGGGTTTTTCTCCAGTATGAATTCTCTGATGTTCTATAAGTCTTCAGTATGGATAAAAGGTTTTGCCACATTCTTCACATTTGTAGGATTTCTCTGCAGTATGGATCACCATATGTCGAGTAAGGTGTGAACAAATGTGAAAAGCCTTGCCACATACTTCACATTTACAGGGTTTCTCTCCAGTATGGATCATTTTATGTCGACTAAGTTCTGAATGAGAGCGAAAGGCGTTGCCACTTTCTACTCTTTTAAAGGCTCTCTCTGCAATATGGATTCTTACATGTCTATTTAGACAAGATTATTTCCTAAACACTTTCCCACCTACATTGTGTGCATTTCCTCTAATATTCTTTTGATGTTGGCTTCATTTTGAGGACTGGATTATATGTTTTGCCATATTCATGTTTGGAAGCCATTTCAGAAATATGAATATTCTGGTAGATAATAAATTGGGAGTATTGATGAAAGACTTTCCCACATTTGTTACATTTGTAATGGTTATATGCAATAGAACATCCTATCTGCCCTTCACCCTCATGGACACTTTCCCAGGATTATTTTAATTGTAAGTTCATAAGGCCAAATCTTCCATATCTTCCCGTTGGTGCCTTTGTAAGTGACACTTCTATGTTCTTCTCTGACAAAAGACCTTCAGTGTAGTGAGAAATCACAGCTAAAAATAGTGAAAATAAAAATTTATTCCACATATTAGACTCAGGTGATTATCCTTTAAAAGTCAAACATAATATTACACCATGTTAAAGGCATTAACATGATGGCAAGTAAATATCACGTTTCCATTCCTACATAAATATATGTACTTAAGAAAATACTTACCACGTTGCCTTTGTGAGACTCAAAAAACAGCTAAGACTTTGCCCAATCCCCAGTGAGCACAATGTTAAATAGGGTTACATGGAAGAAGTTTAGGAATTTTGCACCATAGTCTCTGTTCCTTTACAATACAGCATGATGCAATCACATGAAACCTTCTAACTCTTGATTTCTTCCTCAGAGAATAAACAGAAAAGTGGAGCGTAAGTCCATATTTCTGCCCTTTGGGATTTTACACAAAGGCTGGTTTCTGTCCCCACCTTACAGAGTGATGAAGAAGATGGTGTATACTTTGGGTAACAGGTTGCATCTGTTGAGAATAAAGGAACATTTTTCTTACAGGACCAGACAGACTTCATTACCATAGAAGTCCACAGATATAGCAAATAACAATGAGCCCTTCAGAAGAAACTGGTCAAACTAGTTAACTGGAAGAGTACATGCAAAACTCCATAGAAGACACATCCTAAAAACAGGTATTACAGACTCCCACATGTTCTAATTTTTGACCGATATTACACTTATCTAAGCAACACAACTTCATAAACATTATGACAGATACCTTTTTTTTCGAATACCCAAATTCCAGCAACGTATCCTAAAGCATAAAAAGTATCAGGATCAATGACTCAATTAAGGGTACAACAACAAAAATCCAGAATTCAACCCCAAAGAATTGGAGACATATACATGCCTTGACAAAAAAATTCAAAATAACCAACTTCATGTGACGTAATAAGCTATAAAGAATATAGATAACCAAATAAAAACAGGATACCAACAAAGCAATTATAAAACTATTACAAATAAGAATTTGGGAGACAAAATTTGCAAAAAATTCTGAGAAATTTTCAAATTCAATGAAGAAAAATAGGAAAATCAACAAGTATACTGAACTCAAACTAGCATACACATAAACATACAATCATATGAGCTATTATCAATATTTTTGGCCAACTCATCCCAGTACTCAGGATGCTGAGATGGACTGATCACCTAAGCCAAGGAGCTCAATATTGTAGTGAGCCTTACTTGACCCATGATAGTCCTGTCTGAGTGACAGGGACCATGACTCATAAAACAAAACCTTAACAAGGATTAGGATAACACCCTTAATATTGATATTGGTCTTAGTAACAATGTTTTTTATTACTATGGAATAAATGTAAATGTAAATGAGTTGGAGACATCAAACTAGAAAGCTTCTGCACAATAAAGGGAATAGGAAGAAGGCTTACAAGACAAGAGAAAATATGTGCAAACTATATAGCTGGAGAGATGTTAATATCCAAAATATACAAGAAAAATACACAAATCAAAGGCAAAAATGAGAAAATGATAATGACTTGAATTAAAATATAGCCCAAGGCCAGGCTTAGTGGCACAGCCTGTAATCCCAGCACTTTGGGCGTTAAAGGCAGGTGGATTGTCTGAGCCCACGGTTTTGACAACACACAGACAACTTGGTGAGGCCTCATCCCTACAATAAATAAAAAATTAGCTGGGTATTGTAGCATGCACCTGTGGCTCTTAATACTTGGAAGGCTGAGGTGGAAGGATCATTGGAACCCAGGAAATCAAGGCTGCAGTTGATGGGAGCATGCCATCACACACCAATAGAAGCAATTTCAATTCAACATAATGAGGATATATTCTCTCACACCTGTGAGGATAGCTAATATTAACCACAAGAGATAACTTTTGAGAAGGATGTGAAGAAAAAGAAATCCTGTATACAGTTGGTGAGTTTAAAATTGGTAAAATCATTATCAATATTCTTTAAAAAAAAAACCTGCCACAAAACACATAAATCCGTTTTCTGGGTATATAAGCAAAGTAAATAGAATCAGTAGCTCAAAGAAATATCTGCACCCATATGTTCATTGCAGCATTTGTCAAAATGGTCAAGCTTGAAAACAATCTAGATATTTGTGGATTCTGTGTTGATTAGGAAAATATTGTATATATGCACAATAGCATATAATTCAGTCATAAAAAGTATTAAAGAATCATGCAACTTCAACTTTATGGATGCAACTGTAAGACATTATGCTATGTTAAGTCACCCAGATGCACACATGCACAAATACTTCATGAAGCCAGGCATAATGGTTCAAGACTATAATCCAAGCACTTAGTGAGGCAAACTAGAGGATTGCCTGAAATCAGGGGTTCAAGACCAGACTGGGCAACTTGGAGAGACCTTACAGATACAATAAATCAAAGAATAAACTGGGTGTGGTAGTGCACACCTGTAGTTCCTGCTACTTGGAGGCTGAGGCAGAAGGATCACCTGAGCCCAACAGATTATGGCAGTAGTGGCCATTAGAATGCCACTGCACTCCAGCCTGGGTAACGGAGTAAGACTCTAACTCAGGGGGGAAAAAATTGCTGCGTGATCTCACTCATGTGTGGAATCAAAAGATTGCACTCATAAAGGAAGAAAGTACAACGATGGTCACCAGCACCTGCAGGTGGGCAAAATGACAGACATTTTTCAATGGTGACAAAATTTCAATTATCACTGAGTTTTAGGGAACTATCATATAACATAGTGACTTATGACATTATGTGTTCTCCTTACACAACATAGAAAGGCAACTATGAAATGTTATTGATATGTTCATTAGCATAATTGGAATCATTTCACAATGTATAGTCATATCAAATGTTTACAGTATACCCATTATATAGTTATGCATTTCTTATGTATAAAATAATCAGATGTGAAAGACACATACTTAAGCACATGTACATGGGGGTACCTATATAAACTAGTCCTAGTCATCACCTTAAAGAAAACAAAATTATAAAATAATAGTTATTAAGCAGTAAGTTAACCATTAGGAGTTTAATATGTTTACCAATGCTCAACACGATATACTAAATAATTTGAATATATAGAAATAAATTACCTATCTCATTTCACCAAAAAAAAGAAAAATTAAAGTAAAATAACAAAATATCTTCTATCAAGAGAGATAAATTGTGTTCTGGTAGAATTATGGAGTGTGAATTTATATAAAATCACATTGGAAACCTCCCTAGGATAGACTCTCATTAAGTTGAAATTATATGACATCTGTCTTTAGTTCTTAAAATTTATCAAATATCAAAATCACTACTCTCACTTATTGCCAACATGATGTAAAAAGAAAACAAAAAATACTTTGACATGGATTTTCTAAATAAATAAGTGGATATTTGCCAATCTCCAAAAGCATCAGAAAGGTAGCCGGACCATGCAGTTCCTAACAAACCATTAAGTGGACTTTGCCACTGTAACCTTGAAAGGAGATCACTGAAGAAGCAGCAGAGATTTTGGAGAATTTCAGAACATGGAATAAAGATATCCCTTTGTGGACATCTTGGCCTCTTTGATCAGCTTCACTCACTCCCCCGTACAAGGAGTTTTGACTAGCGTGCTCTTTCTCTTCACATAGCAGGGCTTTTTCCTTTGCTCCAGACAATTGATCAGGTCTGGCTAAGAGACAGCGAGTCCTGTTTAATTAGGACAAAGGAACATGTCTCTTGCTGGTGTTCTTTGATTGCAAACCTAGTATTAAGTAGAGAACACATTATACAAGATTCTAGAAAATTAATCCCAAAATACTGTTTCCAAAGAGAAACATTAGAACATTTAGATAGAATTTTAAATTTGTGGGTTTCATTTTTGACTTGGAATCTTACTTTGTCAAACAGGCTAGAGTGCAGTGGCACTCTCATGGCCACCCCAGTGTTGACCTGCTGGGCTCAGGCAGTTCTCCCTCAGCCTTCCAAGTAGCCAGAACTATAGGTGCATGCTACCACACCCACCTAATTTGGTGATTTGTTATAGAGATGAGGACTTGCCAAGTGCCTAGGCTGTTCTTGAACCCATGAGCTCAAGCAATTCTCTCACCTTGACCTCCCAAAGTGCTGGGATTACAGACTGGAGCCACTGTGCACAGCCTTAAATTTGTGGGTTATTAGCTCAGTAGTTGTGAGTCAAAAACTTATGGTAGCACTTGGATTGTGGTGTGGGTAATGATATTCTATGCGACTAAATTTCTGGACTTACTAATATAGATAAAAGAACACATGTCAATTCAAAATAGAGCATGCCTCATTTCAAAATGAAACATCTTTATTTTTTTCTTTTTTCATTTAATAAATCAAAAACTTTTTTTTGATAGCAGGAATATGAACTCATTTGCACAAAGCAGAAATTCCCAGAAAACATTCTACAAAGAAAGGACATAAAATCCTTTGTATAAAATAGGGATTGTGTGTTAAGACAGTGCTCACCCAGAAAAACCAGGTTTCTGTGGTTCTCTAACATAACGTTCCGGTACAATATCCACTGAGTGGGGTCCAGGCATTCCCACTCTTCTGGAGAAAATTCTATGGCCACATCCTTGAAAGTCAACAGTCCTTGAAAACAACAAAAATAACACATTTTTTACCAAGTGATCATGCTTCTAGGTAAAGAATGAAGAGAACAGGGTCCAGCTGATATGACAACTAGAATTATGTAATAAGGCAATTTGTAACACAGAAAATTTCTCTAACGCATTAAGTCTGAGATAAAAGGATGAACTGAAATCCACTCAGCCAGTGTAGACACTCTGTTATTGTGAATGATGCAGCATAAATTTGGACAACGTAGGCATGTACATTTTTCAGTGAGATATTTACTTCACACAGAATAAGTTGCATATATTGCTCAGATGGAAAACTCCCATCCTCTCATCTCAGTCTCCCAAAGTGTCACTGTGTCCAGCCAATATAGTAATTTAAAATGTCAATTTAATGACAAAGAAACCTGTTTTAGGCAGCAATTCGCCCACAGGTAGCTATCATGGCACATCATCTCTAAAAGTGTATTTATTTACTTATTTATTAGTATTATTTTTCGAGGCTGGATAGCAGCAACATACAGCAATTCCAACGTCAAACTGCTAGGACTTTAGGATGCCAGCCCCTCATTGTATGTCCCCCCTAAATAAAGTCACAGCCTTTGTTCCAACTTCATTTCTCAAATTACTGGCTGAGTATGAGGATTTAACCTGGGGCTTGGGGGACAAAGGGGCTGTGAGAATTGATCTCTTTCTTAAATAAATCTTTTCTTCTTTCACCCTTTGGGTGTTGCAAATATTGGCATTACTTGGACCTGATTGCTGATGTGCACCCATCCACATCTACCCATGCACCCTTACCCCCCATACCCTAATATTTTGGATTTGTTGATGCAAACTGCCAATGACCCTGATGACTTGTCCTGGAATCTTCCACCTAGATATTCCAGATCGGGCAAATACAGGGCTGTCACCCACCAGCACCTGCCGGTGGCCTGGTTTTCACCTGCCCCTTCTCAAAGCTTTTCTCCCATTTCCACGTCTTGATCTCAGTACCCTCTGACCCGCTAGCCAAGACATAAAAACCCAAGACAGTAAACACAACCTAATAGGGGTCTTTTGGACACCGGACTCTCATTGTAATGTCCCTCATAAAACAAGTCAGAGTCTGTTTTGGTTCCAGCTTCATCTCTCAACTTATTGGCTGTCTAGCTATGAGGTTTTAAGCTGGGGCTCAGGGGGCTAAGAGGTCACTCATGTAGAGGGGGGAGGGGAGGGAATGGAGATGGGACTGGGAGGGCAGAAAGGAGGATGCAGAGGGGGAGAGTAGGGGGGACGGGAGAAAGGGGAGGGGAGAGGGAAGGCAGATGGGGTGGCGAGGGAAGAGGAGAGGGGTGGGAAAAGAATGAGGAGGGGGAAGTGGGTGGGTAAGGAGTTGGAGAGGGGGAGAGGGAAGGAAGGAAGGGAGGGAGGATGGGGAGGGGGAATTTGGAAGGGAGGGGAGAAGAGGTGGGAAGAAAGGAGAGGGGATGGAAGGGAGAGGATGGGGACAGGAGAGGGAAAGGGAAGGAGAAGCACGGAAAAGGGGGTGGGGAGGGAAGAAAAAAGGACAGGGAGGGAGAGGGATGATGGGGAGGGTAGATAGGTGGGGAGGGTAGGAGTAGGGAAGGGGAAGGGAAAGAGGGTGAAGTGGAAGGGATAGGGACAGGAAAGGAAGGGAAGAGGGGCAGGGAATAGGGGTAGGGAGGGAAGAAAGGAGGGACAGGAGAGGAAGAGGAATGAGGGGAGGATGAGGTGGGGAGAGGGGGAAGGGAAGGGGAAGTGAGGAAGGGAAAAGGAGGGAGAGGGGGTAGGAAGGAAGGGGGAGGGGAGGTGGAGGCCAGGGGTGGGGGGAGTTGAGAAGGGGAAGGGAGGGGGAGAGGACTGGAAGAAGAGAGATGGGAGGTTGTGGCATGGAGGGGGATGTAGTGGGGAAGGAGAGCGGTGGAGGGGACAGGTAGGGAAGGGAGAAAGATGGGGTGGATGGGAGAGGAGAGGGGGATGTGAGGAGAGGGGAGAGAGGAGGAGGGTGGGGAGGAGGAAGGGGAGAGGGGCATGGGGTGGGGAGGGGGTGATGGGAAGGGAGGGGGCAACACAGCCCCGCCCAGAGAGACAGTGCTCCCCCCACCCCTTCTAACGTCTTTTTTCCCCCAGGCCCTCCGGGAACCCCACACCAAGACCCCTGGAAGGGGTTCGAGACACAGATCCGCTGTTGGCCCACGTGAACTCCTTAACGCAGTGACGGAGTCCCAGTTTAACCACAGGGAGAAGTGTGGGAGAGGACCAGAACCACCGCCCCCCCACAAACGGGTACCCACGTGGGTCGGATCTTCCCCACGACCCTCCGGATTCCCGCACATCCGGAGCGGGGCGTCTGTGGGAAGTGGGTTTGCAGGCGCGGCAGGACCGCACGGGGACCAGGCCCAACCCCACCTACACTGAGGGGACAGGGCCAAGCCGGCGGGGGCGGCCCGCCGCAGATGAGTCATCCGTGTCCATCCTCTCCCTCTCTCGAGACACCCGCCCTGCACTCACCATCTCCCAGCTTCCGAGCATCCCGACCTCCTCCCCACGGATTCCCAGGACAAGCTGGTCACAGGACGACAGAGGAAAAAGGAAGATCCACCACTTCTGCAGTCGCCGAATACAAAAAGCCCGGTCAGAGAACGGAAGCCACCCCCTCACTTCCGGCTCTTCTCTGACTGGACAGTTCAGAACCCAGTCTTCGTGGATTGGATAAAACTCCAGTCCATCTGCTCTTGAGTGACAGGAGATGCTGGCTGCAGGAGGTGGGAAAACGCGGAAATTCCACCCTGCACCGGAACTGTGGTGGGGAGGGGTAGGGTTGTGGGCGCCTTTCAGAGCTTGCTGGGAACTCTGGGGTCTACATGGCTCCTGGTCGGGTTCGTGAAGTTGCAGGACTACTATCCCAGCGTGTCCCGGGAGAGGCGGAGTCGACCTACAGTCCAGCGACCCACCAACCAAGAGCAACGAACATTTCCATCATGCTCCGCGATGGGTCCACAACCCTCCTCCCCCCACCCTTCAGCCCTGACTCCGGGCTAGGAGAAATCTAAACGCGTTTTTGCCTATGGAGTTCCTTTCGTTTTGCATCTCCTGTCAGTCAAGACCGGAAGGGCTTGGCCTGGAGTCTTGTCCAATCAACGGAAGCTGAGGTCTGAACTGGCCAATCAGACGAACGCTGGAAGCGAATGGGCGGATTTTAGCCACTGACCGGGCCTTCGTCTCGTGCGCCTGCTGGGCTAAATAATATGCACTGTTTGAACCTATATCGGTGTATGGCCTCGTGTACTGGGTGGGCACTCTGAACACTCCCAGACACGGAGACCACCCTACACATGACACAGATGAGAAGCAGTAGTGTGATGAACATTTTCCTGCTTAGGCCTTTCTCTGACCATGGCATCCTGGGCACACCTGGACTGCATGAGTGGCCAGAAAGAACCCTGCACTGATCAGTAGGTGGTGTCCAGGGTTGGAGCAGGGTGAAGGACCAGACCTTTCACAGGGCACCCTTTCCAGCTGGGTTCTCACCAATGTACCTACAGCACCTCCTAAAGCTGTCCCTGATTGGTCTACAGGAGTTCTTTCAGGACAGACTATCCTGGGCCTGGTCCCTGGAGGATGACATGGTGCTGAGGCACCTTCAGGTCTCCATGACTCAGATGAGAAGGATACAGTGTGATCTGTCCCTGAGGTTGAGTCCAGCAACAAGTCAACTCCCAAGTCACCCTCTGGAGTAATAAAGAGGGGAGAACACAGGCCCCATTAACTCATTTCTGTGGGTGTTTCTCCTCATCCTCTACTCTAAGATGCTTCTGAAAACAGGCCTAGGTGGGCCCCAGGGCAGGTGCTGACCTTGAGATTACTGAACATGCCTCAGAGACAGGGCAATGGATGATGGCTAGACACCCCCAGCCCCTGTGCCATACCCTCCTGCACCTGCTTTTGAAGGTACCTGAAGGAAACCAGAGAGATCACAGGCCTATGTGTGAGCTGATACCAACAGCCCCAGGAAGCAACAGGAAATTCTTCCATCCTAAGCACCTTCCTCCCAAGAGTGGCAGGACAACATGCCCTGAACAAGGGAGTGGAGAAAATTAATGTCCCAGACCCAGGCAGAATTTGGAGAGAACCAGTTGGGACCACAGCCCAGACCCAGAACTCAGAGTTCAGTTGTGTGGCAATATTCACTCCTTCTGAAATGTGGAGTGCAAGCCCCAGAGGACAGGGGTCCCAGTGCCTGGAAGCATGTACCCTGCAGTGGAGACAAGTTTCACATTAGGGTGGCAAAGGAGGTTGGGTGATAATGAAAGCCTCTTCCACCTGAGTTCTTTACAAGGACTGAAGGTGAAGTGAGGTAGAGTAGCCCTGGGGTGATAGCATGAGGGAGGTAGCCCAAAGCCAGTCCAAATCCTAGGAAGACATCACAGGAGAAGCCTGACGTCTCCCAATGGCAACCATGTCACAGGCTGCACACACCCTTATCTCTGAGATCAGGTTCCTGCATGGGTGTCATTAATGTTAGAACAGGGGTGTCACACAGAAAACATGAGGACTCCAGGGACCAGGGTCCATGGCATGCCACCCTGTGAGAGCCAGATAAGCTCAGTGGAGAAATGATCTAGTCTGTAGGCATCCATCAACTTGGAGACTCTCTCCAAGATAGATAGCCTGGGTCTCTCGCAGCCCACCATCTCAGCTCTAGAAAACCATGGAGCAGGCTGGGCACAGTGGCCCACACCTATAATCCCAGCACTTTGGAATGCTGAGGTGAGTGGACTGCCTGAGCCCATGCATTGAAGACCAGTTTCAGCCATTTGCCAAGGACTCATATTTACAATAAATGAAAAATTAGGCCAGGTACGGAGGCTCAGACCTATAATCCCAGCACCTTGGGAAGCCGGAGGTGAGAGGATTGCCTGAATACACAGGTTCAAGATGAGGCTGGGTAACTTGGTAAGATCTCGTCTCTACAATAAATCAAAAAATTAGGCCAGGCTTGGTGACTCAGCCTATAATCCAAGCGCTTTGGGAGGCAGAAGTAAGTAGATTGCCTGAGCCCACAGGTTCGAGCCCAGCCTGGGCAACATGGTGAGGCTTCATCTGTACAATAAATCAAACATTAGCTGGCGTGGTAGCATGCTCCTGTAGTTCCAGGTACTTGGAAGGCTGAGCAGAAGGATCACCGGAGTCCAGTAGATAAAGGCTGCAGTGGCCGGAGCGGCCACTACATTCCTGTCTGGGTGACAGAGTGAGACTCCAACTCGAAATAAAAAAAACGAAAAGAAAAAAATTAGCTGTGGCTTTGTTGAATGTCTGTAATTTTCCTGTTACTTGGAAGGCTGAGGTGGAAAGATTGCCTAGTCCAGTGGTTGGAGCAGTGGTGGCGGGAGCATAACACTGCTCTACAACCTGAGTGCAAGGTAGACTCCGACAAAAAGAGAGAGACAGAGAAAGAAGAAAGAGAGAGAGGGAGGGGAAAGAGAGAGAGAGAGAGTGAGAAGAGAGAGAGAGAAAGAGAGGACAGAGAGAGAGAAAGAGAGAGAGAGAGAGAGAAAGAGAGAGAAAGAGAGAGAGAAAGAGAGAGACAGAGAGAGAGAAAGAGAGAGAGAAAGAGAGAGAGAGAGAAAGAGAGAGAAAGAGAGAGAGAAAGAGAGAGACAGAGAGAGAGAGAGAAAGAAAGAAAGAAAGGAAGGAAGGAAGGTAGGAAGGAAGGAAGAAAGAGAAAGAAAGAAAGAAAGAAAGAAAGAAAGAAAGAAAGAAAGAAAGAGAGAAAGAAAGAAAGAAAGGAAGGAAGGAAGGTAGGAAGGAAGTAGAAGGAAGGAAGAAGGAAAGGAAAGAAAGGAAGAAAGGAAGGAAGGGAGAGAGAAAGAAAGAAAGAAAGAAAGAAAGAAAGAAAGAAAGAAAGAAAGAAAGAAAGAAAGAAGAAAGAAGAGAAAGAAAGGAAGAAGGGCCAGGCTTGTTGACTCAGCCTATAAACCCGAGCCTTGGGAGGCCAAGATGAGTGAATTGCCTGAGCCCGCGGGTTCAGGACCCACCTGGGCAATTTGGCGGGACCTCATCTCTACAATAAAAATCAAAAACAACAGAGCCGACTCGGTGGCTCAGCCTGTAATCCGCGCCTTTGGGAGGCTGAGGTGAGTGGATTGCCTGAGCCCGCGGGTTCGAGACCCGCCTGGCAGCGAGACCTCATCTCTACAATAAATCAAAAAATCAGCCGGTGTGGTAGCGCATGCCTGTAGTTCCAGCTACTTGGAAGGCTGAGGCAGAAGGATCGCCGGACCCAGGGGGTCGAGGCTGGGGGGACCG
The DNA here is from genome assembly GCA_027257055.1 of Cephalopachus bancanus. Taxonomy (NCBI): domain Eukaryota; kingdom Metazoa; phylum Chordata; class Mammalia; order Primates; family Tarsiidae; genus Cephalopachus; species Cephalopachus bancanus. The sequence continues at coordinate 5,059 of JAPVLO010006644.1, read as the reverse complement.
GAGTGGCCACTGCACTCCAGTCTGGGTGACTGAGTGAGACTCCAACTAAAAAAAAAAAAAAGAAAGGAAGGAAGGAAGAAAGAAAGAAAGAAAGAAAGAAAGAAAAAGAAAGAAAGAAAGAAAGAAAGAGAAAGAAAGAACTGACATGGTGGCATGTGCCTATAGTTCCAACTATCTGGAATGCTGAGGTAGAAGTATCACCTAGTCCAACAGGTTGAGGCTGTGGTTACCATGAATGCTACTGCACTCCAACCTGGATGACAGAGTGAGATTCCAACTAAAAGAAAATGTGGCAGCACCCCTCAATTAGTAGTCATTCACACCCAATGTCACCTGACTGGACTGATTCCCAAACTGAGGCACAACAGCAGACAGGAGCTTCCATTGATTGCAGGGAAATAAGTAGCTTTCCAGGGGCCTGGAGGCTCAGGTTTGGCCAGCATACCCCTGTCTCAGAACAGACCATGGCTGTTTGATTATTTCTTTCTTGAAATTTGGTCCTAAAGCTTCCCATGCATCTGGAGATCAGGGATCAATGGTTTTCATTGCACAGCTTTGAACAACAATGCTGGGCTCCTGTATTATCCTAGGTTCCCTGTGAGATTAGGACCACAGGACAACCTCACCTTGCTATCCCACTGAGCCTCCAACACGAGGGCCTGCCCAGTCCACAGTAAATGCTAAGATATCCTCCTCCCTTATGGTGACACCTACATATTAACTTTCTTATGAGAAAGTAACCCACATGGCCCCAAAAATTCAGGGCAGCACCCAGCAAGGTGCCCCAAAGTTCCACATAACTCCTCAGCACTATGAAATCAGTGTCGACAAGGAAGCTGGACAGGGAAGCCTTGGGAGGGGAGGGGAGTATGGCATTGTCAAAACCTCAGTCAGTCAGCAGCATGTCTTGTTCCTCTTGCGGGCCAATCTGTGTGACGTGCCTTCCTTAAAGGGTACAAGTCTTAACCGGGGGTCAACCTGGCCTCACCTGACCTCTGGGGAGCATTTGTACTAGGGATATCTAGAATGATAAACAGTGAACATGTGGCCCTGCCCAAAAACTAGGATTTCCCCCAAGGCAGGGTAAGAACCCTAGGCATAGTGTGGGGTTCCTGGGGCCCCACTCATGTACACAGGGCCTGAACACTAATTCACCAGGCTTGAAAAGCAACCTCACCACGACTAGGGGGGGCAAAAACCCCAAAAGACCAGCCATCAACCTTATCCACAAAAGGAGGTAATGATGACTGAACTTCCAGCCCTGAGTGGCCATTACCTGACCACCAATGAAGCGAAGTCTAGGCCAAGCAGATGGCACTGGGGTATGTTTTAAAGGTACCATACTTGCTCTAGATTTAGAAATGGTAAAAATTTGAGCAAGTGATATCCCAGGAGGTCACATCCCTAGGTCTGCCATCTTGGGGTTCCTTTCAAGGCAAAAAATGGGAAATGTGGCCTCATTTTGTTTAAGGATGCTCCAAGGTGGGGATCAGAGCTGCATAAGGTGGAAGAGTTCCTCCCTATGCAGGAATATGCCTTCCCGGACCTACACTGTACTCTGTCCCCTTTTTTTCATCTGGCTGCTTGGGATTCTCTTTTTTTTATTTGAAGTCTCATTAAGTCGCCTGGCTGGATGCAGCTCACAGTAAACCCCGCGTCAACCTGCTGGGCTCCAGTGGTTTTTTTTCAGTCTTTCCCAAATAGCCAGAACTACAGTTGAGTGCTACGACGCCGGCTATTTTTTTAAAACTTTTCTTCTAGAGATGATGTCTCGCCAATTGTCTGAGCTGGTCTCGAACTGACGGACTCTAGCAGGATTCTCCATTTTTTTTTTTTGTTTTTTGAGTTGGAGTCTCACTCTGTCACCCAGACTGGAGTGCAGTGGCCACTCCCGGCCACTGCAGCCTCGGCCTGCTGGGCTCCAGCGATCCTTCCACCTCAGCCTTCCGAGTAGCCGGAATTAAAGGCATGCGCTACCACGCCCGGTTGATTTTTTGATTTATTGTAGAGATGAGGTCTCGCTACCGAGGTGGGTCTCGAACCCGCGGGCTCAGGCAATCCACTCACCTCAGCCTCCCAAAGGCGCGGGATTACAGGCTGAGCCACTGAGCCCGGCTAGGATTCTCCATTTTTTGTTGAATCTGCTGGTCTGAAAACACCCAGTATTTTTCTTATCTCATTTTGCTTTCAAGAGAAAAAAAAAAATCCTTTTATCAAAAAAATTCTCAGCAACCCCTTTCCCGCCTGCGCTTGGGACAAGCATAGTGTTCTCTTTGTACAATAAGTGTCCAGTTCTCTCCAAAACATAGAGATGAGTTCTTACAAAAATGAAAATTCAGACTTTTCCTAATGAATGGAGATGATTTGTTAGATCTGGGTCAATAATGGCATCATCCAGATCACCAACACTGTCCTTAGGGGGCTCTAGAGAATTGTCATTGAGGGGCCCGTTTTAGAAGCTCATCTGTTCCAGGGTCATTGAGTGCATAACATGAGTCTTTATTTATTTGTTTGTTTGTTTGTTTGTTTGTTTTGAGTTGGAGTCTCACTCTGTCCCCCAAGCTGGAGTACAGTGGCACACTCCTGGCCACTGCAGCATCGACCTTCTGGTCTCAGGCAATCCTTTCGCCTCAGCCTTCCAAGTAGCCGGAACTACAGTCACACATTACCACACTTGGCTAATTTTTTTGATTTATTGTAGAGACGAGGTCTTCCAAGTTGCCCTGTCTGGTTTTGAGGCCCGAACTCGGGCAATCCACTCGCCTCGGCCTCCCAAAGTTGCTGGGACTACAGATTGACACCAAGCCTTGCCTAGAGCCTTTAATATTCTGATTTTCAAAGATCATCAGTTCGTAGACTTCTCGCATTTGTCTATTTTTCTTTTTTCTTACACTGTCCCCCTTTTTTTTTAAGGCAGGATTTTTTTAGGACAGAATATCTCCCACCCAGAAAGGGAATGGGGGAGGACCCGAACGATTTACCAAACACTCTCCTTTTATTCAGGAGCATTGGGGCGCTTACTTCTCTTTTTTTTTCTTATTTATTCATTTATTCATATATTTATTCCTTTTTACTTTTTACTCTTCTTTCAGGGGGCTTGTTTTTTGGTCTTGGGTGTTAATGGCCAGTTTGTCCAACACGTCACTGGTGGATGTGGTTTTCCCAGCAGGGCAAAAAACGTGGACTCCCCCCTTTAAACTACACACCGGGGACATTGAAGTGTTTTGCTGCCCCCCGCAGACTGGTAATGGAGTCCTACAGCCCAGCTCCCAAGCCACCAGGCCTCCTTCTTGTGCAACAGTGCCCAGCATGCTCCGGGATGCACACCACATCCTGCTCCTCCCCTCAACTTCCGGTGCAGGGAGGCAACTCAACCTCAGAAATGCTACAAGCAAAAACGTGCTTTTTTTTTTTTCTTGTCTTCTCGAGCCCCATTGGATCACATCTGCTGTCACTCAAGATCAAAAGAGTGATAGCCTGTCGCCTTATCCAATCAGTAGATGCTAGTTCAGAAACTGCCCAATCAGAAAGGAGGTCAAAGTGAAGCGGCGGCTTCCGGGTTCTGACCGGGCTTTTTGATTTCTGGGCCTGCGGAAGTTCTGGATTATGTCGGAGAGACCCGCGTGTATTTGATTCTTCCCTTTTCGCCCTGTGGAAGGCAGGTCTAGGGAGTCGATAGGGAGGACGCTGGGACACCAAGAAACCGCGAGATGGTGAGTATGGGTGTGGGTGCGAGAATGAGAGGCAGGATGGTCCTGGATGACCTGGTTGTGCCAGACCGGCCTCCTCTTCAGTTCTGATCCTAGACCTGTGCCCACCGGCGGCTCGGCCATGGTCCCCTCTTCACAGAGGGGGTCTGGTTCGGTCCCCAGCGTCCTTTCCCCATGGTGATCTCGCTTTTCTGGAGGCTTCTCCAGTATGTATGTGTGAGACCCAGGAGTGTCGTGGGGTGTCTAGCCCGCGTGGGAGCCCCTGGGGGAGGGGGTTGTGGTCCTTGCCCCGTCCCTCTCTCCTCCTAGAAGGTAAGTGGAGGCTGCAACACAGTGTTAAGGGGTTCCCTTGGGCCAACAGCGGATGGTGAATCCTAAGTCCCAGTAGGGCTTGTAGTCTGGGGTCTCCGGAGGGCCATGGGGTAAAAGCTTGGAGAAGAGGCGGGGGAAGCCAGCCATGGGTAGTGGGTCACAGCCCCACAGTTGCCTGATCTGGAATATCCAGGTGCAGATCCCTAGATCAAGTCATCAGGATTGTTAGGATACTGGACAGGGAGAGGGAAAATGGATGGAGCAAGTGGCGCAGCACCGCCGAGGCTGGCAAGACGGAGGATGCGCACTGGGAACCCAGAAATCTGAATAAATTGCAAAGAATTGCAACATACAAAGGTGAGAGAAGAAAAGATTTATTTAAGAAAAGTTCAAGCCGGGCTCGGTGGCTCAGCCTGCAATCCTGCGCCTTTGGGAGGCTGAGGTGAGTGGATTGCCTGAGCCCGCGGGTTTGAGACCCGCCTGGGCAGGCGAGACCTCATCTCTACGATAAAATCAAAAAATTGATCGGGCGTGGTAGCACGCACCTGTAATTCCGGTTACTTGGAAGGCTGAGGCGGAAGGATCGCCGTAGCCCAGCAGGTCGAGGCTGCGGTGGCCGAGAGCGGCCACCGCACTCCAGTCTGGGCGACAGAGTGAGACTCCAACTAAAAAAAAAAAGAAAAGAAAAGAAGCCGGGCTCGGTGGCTCAGCCTGTAATCCCGCGCCTTTGGGAGGCTGAGGTGAGTGGATTGCCTGAGCCCGCGGGTTCGAGACCCGCCTGGGCAGCGAGACCTCATCTCTACAATAAATAAAAAAATCAGCCAGGCATGGTAGCGCATGCCTGTAATTCCGACCACTTGGAAGACTGAGGCGGAAGAATCGCCGGAGCCCAGCAGGTTGAGCCTGCGGTGGCCGGGAGCGGCCACTGCACTCCAGTCTGGGTGACAGAGTGAGACTCCAACTCAAAAAAAAGAAAAGAAAAGTTCACCCCCTGAGTCCTGGCTTAAATCGTTTTTTTGGGTGTTGCAGTGACTGCC
>JAPVLO010006643.1:0-10188 GCA_027257055.1 Cephalopachus bancanus | reverse complement strand
TGAGTAGCTAGCCAGTTAGTAGACGGGTTAGTTTGTCGGCTAGCTGACGGGCTACCTAGGGGGTTTGGGTTTGACGGGTTACCTAGGGTTAGTTGATGGTAGTTAGAGGTTTTTGACTGGCTAGTTAGCCAGTTAGTTGACTTGTTAGTTAGCCAGTTAATTGCCTAGTTAGCCGCTTAGTTGACTGGTTAGTTATCCGTTAATTTGACTGCCTATTTTGCCGGTTAGTTGACTGGCTATCTAGCCGGTTACTTGCTTGCCTGTCTAGCCGGTTAGTTGACTGCCTATCTAGCCGGTTATTTGACTGGCTAATTAACCTGTTAGTTGACTGGCTACCTAGCTGGTTAGTTGACTGGCTAGTTAGCCGATTGGTTGAATGGCTACCTAACTTGTTAGTTGACTGGCTAGTTAGACGGTTAATTTACTGACTAACTAGCCAGTTAGTTGACTGGCTACCCAGCCATTTAATTTAGTGACTACCTATCCAGATAGTTGACTGGCTAGTTAGCCGGTTAATTGACAGGCTACCTACCCGGCTCATTGACTGGCTACCTAGCCGGTTAGTTGACTGGCTACCAAGCCGGTTCATTGATTGGCTATCTAGCCAGTTAATTGACTGGCTTCCTAGCCGGTTCTTCGACTGGCTAGTTAGCCGGTTAGTTGACTGGCTAGTTAGACGGTTCGTTAACTGGGTAGTTAGCCGGTTAGTAGACTGGTTAGTTACCCGGTTATTTGACTGGCTAGTTAGACGGTTAGTTGACTGGCTAGTTAGCTGGTTAGTTGACTGGCTAGTTAGCTGGTAAGTTGACCGGTTAGTTAGATGGTTCACTGACTGGCTACATAGCCGGTTAGTTGACTGACTAACTAGCTGGTTAGTTGATTGCCTATCTAGCCGGTTAGTTGACAGGCTATCTAACCTGTTAGCTGACTGGGTAGTTAGACGGTTAGTTGACTGCCTATCTAGATGGTTAGTTGACTGGCTACCTAGCCGGTTCATTGATTGGCTAGTTAGCCGGTTAGTTGACTGACTAGTTAGAGGGCTCGTTGACTGGCTAGTTGACTGGTTAGTTAGCAGGCTAGTTGCCTGGATACTTAGCTGTTTAGTTGACTGACTAGCTAGCCGGTTAGTTGTCTGGTTAGTTATCTGGTTAGTTGACTGCCTATCTAGCTTGTCAGTTGACTGGATAGTTAGTCAGTTAGTAGTCTGGCTATCTATCCGGTTAGTTGACTGGCTATCTAGCCTGTTAGTTTACTGGATTGTTAGCTGATCATTTGACTGGATATCTAGCCGTTTACTTGCCTGGATATCTAGCCAGTTAGTTGACTGGCTATCTAGATGGTTACATGCTTGCCTGTCTAGCCGGTCAGTTGATTGCCTATCTAGCCGGTTATATGACTTGCTATCTAGCCGGTTAGTTGACTGGCTACCTAGCCGGTTAGTTGACTGAATACCTAGCCGGTTAGTTCACTGGTTACTTAGCCATTGAGTTAAATGGCCAGTTACCCGGTTAGTTGACTGGCTACCTAGCTGGTGGGTTGACTGGCTACCTAGCCCATTATTTGACTGTCTATTTAGCCAGTTTGTTGACTTGCTAGTTAGATGGTTATTTGACTGCCCACCTAGTCAGTTCATTGACTGGCAAGTTAGCCAATAAGTTGACTGGCTACCTAATTGGTTAGTTGACTGGCTACCTGCCCGTTTGTTGACTGGCTAGTTAGCTGGTTATTAGACTGGCTACCTAGCCGGTTCGTTGACTGGTTACCTAGCCGGGTAGTTGACTGGCTACCTAACTGGTGCGTTGACTGGCTACCTAGCCGGCTAGTTGACTGGCTATCTAGCTGGTTCGTTGACTGGCTATTATCCTGTTAGTTGACTGTCTAATCATCCCGTTTGTTGACTAGCTAGTTAGCTGGTTATTTGACTGGTTGGTTAGCCAGTTATTTTAATGGCTAGTTAGCCTGAGAGTTTCCTGGCTAGTTAGCCAATTGGTCGACTGGTTAGTTAGATGGTTAGCTGTCTACCTAGCTGGTTAGTTGACTTGCTACATAGCCGTTTCACCGACTGGCTACATAGCCAGTTAATTGACTGGCTATCTAGTTGGTTCGTTGACTGGCTACCTAAGCGTTAGTTGACTGACTAGTTAGCAGGTTAGTTGACTGGCTACCTAGCCGGTTAGTTGACTGGCTACCTAGCCTGTTAGTTGACTTGCATGGTAGCAGGTTAGTTGACTGGCTACCTAGTTGGTTCGTTGACTTTCTACGTAGATGGTTAGTTGACCAGCTACCTAGCCTGTTATTTGACTGGCTACCTAGCCAGTTAGTTGACTGGCTATTAAAGCCGGTTAGTTGACTGGCTACCTAGCTGGTTAGTTGACTGGCTAGTTAGCTGGTTACTTGACTGGCTATCTTGCCAGTTAGTTGACTGTCTAGTTAGCCAGTTAGTTGACTGTCTATCAATCCTGTTAGTTTACTGGCTATTAGCTGGATACCTGACTGGCTATCTAGCCAGTTACTTGCCTGGCTATCTAGCTGGTCAGTTGACTGGCTATCTAGACGGATACTTGCTTGCCTGTGTAGTCGGTTAGTTGACTGCCTATCAAGCCGGTTATATGACTTCCTATCTAGCCGGTTAGTTGTCTGGCTAACTAGCCGGTTATTTGACTGCATACCTAGCCTGTTAATTGAATAGCTACCTAGTCAGTGAGTTGACTGGCTAGTTAGCCAGTTAGTTGACTGGCTACCCAGTTGGATATTTGACTGACGAGTTAGCCGGTTAGTTGACCAGCTACCTATGCAGTTACTTCACTAGCTAGTTATCCATATAGTTGACTGGCTATCTAACATTTTAGTTGACTGGCTAGTTAGACGGTTAGTTTACTGGCTACCTAGCCGGTTAGTTTACTGGCTACCTAACCGGTTAGTCAACAGGCTATCTGGCCGTTTAGTCGACTGCCTATCTAGCCGATTAGCTGACTGGCTAGTTAGATGGTTAGTTGATTGGTTACCTAGCCGGTTAGTTGGCTGTTAAGTTAGCCATTTAGTTGACTGTCCACCTAGCAGGTTAGTTGACTGGCTACCTAGCCCGTTAGTTGACTGGCTAGTTAGCCGGTTATTAGTCTGGCTACCTAGCCGGTTCGTTGACTGGTTACCTAGCTGGGTAGTTGACTGGCTACCTAGCCGGTGCGTTGACTGGCTACCTATCTGGTTAGTTGACTGGCTACCTAACTTGTTCATTGACTGGCTATTATCCTGTTAGTTGACTGTCTAATTATCCCATTTGTTGACTAGCTAGTTAGCCGGTTATTTGACTGGTTAGTTAGCCAGTTAGTTTATTGGCTAGTTAGCCTGTTAGTTTCCTGGCTAGTTAGCTGGTTAGTTGACTGGTTAGTTAGACGGTTAGCTCACTGTCTACCTAGCCGGTTAGTTAACTGGCTACATAGCTGGTTACTTCATTGACTAATTAGCTGGTTAGTTGACTGGCTAGTTATCTGGTTAACTGACTTTTTATTAAGCCAGTTAGTTGACTGCCTAGTTAGCCGGTTAGTTGCCTGGTTAGTTAGTCGGTTAGTTGACCGCCTATGTAGTTGGTTAGTTGACTTGCTATCAAGTCGGTTACTTGACTTGCTAGTTACCTGGTTAGTTGACTGCCTATCTATCTGGTTAGTTGACTGGCTATCTAGTCGGTTACTTGCTTGCCTGTCTCTCCGGTTAGTTGACTCTCTATCTAGTCAGTTAGTTGAATGGTTAGCTAGCCGGTTAGTTGACTGGCTATCTAGCTGGTTACTTGACTTTTTATCTAGTCGGTTAGTTGACTGGCTTTCTAGCCGGATATTTGACTGCCTAGTTAGCCTGTTGGTTGACTGGCTACCTAGTCGGTTAATTGACTGGCTAGTTTGCTAGTTAGTAAACTGGCTACCTAACTGGTTAGTTGACTGGCTCGTTAGCCGGTTAGTTGACTGGCTACCTAGCCAGTTATTTGATTGGCTATCTAGCCCGTTAGTTAACTGGCTACCTGTGTTGTTAGTTGACTGGCTAGTTAGATGGAGAGTTTTCAGGCTACCTATCCGGTTTATTTGACTGGCTAGTTAGTCAGTTAGTTGACGGCTACCTAGCCGGTTAGTTGACTGCCTAGTTAGACGGTTAGTTGACTGGCAAGTTAGCCGCTTAGTTGACTGGCTACCTAGCCGGTTTGTTGACTGGCTACCTAGCCAGTTAGTTGACTGGCTATTTAGCTGGTTAGTGGACTGGCTACCTAGCTGGTTGTTGACTGGCTAGATAGCCAGTTATTTGACTGGCTACCTTGCGGTTAGTTGCCTTCTAGTTAGACAGTTATTTACTGGCTACATAGCGGTTAGTTTCCTGGCTACCTAGCCTTAGTTGACTGTCTAGGTAGCCGGTTAGTTTGACTGGCTACTTAGCCATTTCATTGACTGGCTACCTAGCCGCTGAGTTGACTGTTTAGTTAGCCAGTTAGTTGACTGACTACGTACCCGGTTAGTTGACTTTCTATCTATTGTTTAGTTGACTGCCTATGTAGCCATTTAGTTTTGTTAGTTTTGTTGCTTTAGTCTCCTGGCTCCCCAGCTGATTAGTTGACTGCTATCTAACCGGTTAGTTGACTGGATATCTTAGCTGTTAGTTAACTGGCTAGTTAGCCGTTAGTTGACATGCTATTTAACAGATTAGTTGACTGCCTCCTAACTGTTAGTTGACTGGCTAGTTAGACGTTTTAGCTTAATGGCTACCAGCCGGTTAGTTGACTGTCTACCCAGCTGGTTCTTTTACTGGGTACCTAGCCGTTTAGTTTGACTGTCTATTTTAGCCTGTTATTTGACTGGCTAAGTAGCCAGTTAGTTGACTGGCTAGTTATCTGGTAGCTGACATGTTATTTAGCAGGTTAGTTGACTTCCTAGTTAGCCGATTAGTTGCCTGGTTAGTTAGCCGGTTAGTTGACTGCCTATCTAGCTGGTTAGTTGACTGGCTATCTAGCCGGTTTCTTGACTGGCTAGTTAGCCAGTAAGATGACTGCCTATCTAGGAGGTAACTTGACTGGCTATCTAGCTGATTCATTGACTGGCTACCTAGCCAGTAAGTGACTGCCTATCTAGCCGTTTGTTTACTGGCTTTCTAGCCATTTATTTGACTGGCTAAGTAGCCTGTTAGTTGACTGGCTACCTAGCCGCTTAATTGACTGGTATTTCCAGTTTGTTGACTGCCTACCTAACTGGCTAGTTGACTGGCTAATTAGCTGTTAGTTGACTGGCTGGTTAGTTTGCCAGTTAGTTGGACTGGCTATTAGCTGGTTAGTTGACTGCTACTTAGCCTAATTGACTGGTTAGTTAGCCTGTTAGTTGACTGGTATTCATACTGTTAGTTGAGAGGGTACCAGGCGGTTAGTTGACTGCCTAGTTAGACAGTTAGTTGATTGGCTACTTAGCCGGTTAGTTGACTGGCTAGTTAGCCAGTTAGTTCACTGTCTACCTAAATGTTTAGTTGACTGGCTACCTAGCAGGTTAGTTGAATGGCTATTTAGCCGATTAGTTGAATGGCTACTTAGCCAGTTGGTTGACCGGCTAGTTAGCGGTTATTTGACTGTCTACATTGCCTTTAGTTGACTCTCTAGCTAGACGGTTAGTTGACTGGGTACATACCGGTTAATTGACTGTCTTCCTAGCCGGTTAGCTGACTGGTTAGTTAGCCGGTTAGTTGACTGACTACTTATCCAGTTAGTTGACTGGCTATCTAGACGGGTAGTTGACTGCTTATCTAGCTGGATAGTTTACTGGCTATCTAGCCAATTAGTTGACTGGCTATCTACCCTGGTTCCTTGACTGGCTACTTACCCTGGTTAGTGACTGGCTACCTAGCCGGTTCTTGACTGGCTAGTTAGCTGGTTAGTTGACTGGCTAGTTAGACGGTTCATTGACTGGCTAGTTAGCCGGTTAGTTGACTGGCAAGTAGCAAGTTAGTTGACTGGCCACTTAGCCAGTTAGTTGGCTACCTAGCCCGTTAGTTGAATGACTTGTTAGCCGGTTAGTTCACTGGCTACGTAGTCAGTTCGTTGACTGGCTACCTAGCCGGTTAGTTGACTGGCTAAGTATCTGGTCCGTTGACTGGCTAGTTAGCCGGTTATTTGACTGGATAGCTAGCCGGTTCGTTGACTGGGTAGTTAGTCAGTTAGTTGACTGCTTATTTAGCTGGTTATTTGACTGGCTGGTTAGCCAGTTAGTAGACTGCCAATTTAGCTGGTTAGTTGATGGGATAGTTAGCCATTTAGCTGACGGGCTACCTAGCTGGTTAGTTGACTGGCTACCTAGCTGGTTCATTGACTGGCTAGTTAGCCAGTTAGTTTACTGGGTACCTAGATGGTTCGTTGACTGACTAGTTAGCCGCTTAGTTGACTGGCTACTTGGCCGATTCATTGACTGGGTAGTTAGCTGGTTAGTTGACTGGTTAGTTAGCCGGTTAGTTGACTGGTTAGTTAGCCGGTTAGAAGACTGGCTACTTGGCCGTTTAGTTGACTGAGTAGTTAGCCGATTAATTGACTCGTTAGTTAGCTGGTTAGCAGACTGGATACCTAGCCATTCAGTTGACTGGCTACCTAGCTGGTTAGTTGACTGGCTAGTTAGCAACTTAGTTGACTGGCTATTTAGCCGGTTCATTGACTGGCTTGTTAGTCAGTTAATTGACTGGTTAGTTATACGGTTAGTTGACTGGCTAGTTAGCCGTTTAGTTGACTGACTATTTAGCTGGTTAATTGACTTGTTAGTTAGCCGGTTAGCTGACTGCAAACCTAGCCAGTTAGTTGACTGGCTACCTAGCTGGTTAGTTGACTGGCTAGTTAGCCAGTTAGTTGACTGGCTAGTTTGCCTGTTAGTTGACTGGTTAATTTGCTGGTTAGTTGACTGGTTAATTAGCCCATTAGTTGACTGCCTATGTAGCCGTTAATTGACTGGCTATCTAGCCTGTTAGTTGACTGGCTAGTTAGCCGGTTAGTTGACTGGCTAGTTAGCGGTTAGTTGACTGGCCACCTTGCCGGTTAGTTGACTGGCTAACTAGCTGGTTAGTTGACTGGCTAGTTATCCGGTTAGTTGACTGGGTGCCTAGCCGTTTAGTTGACTGGCAAGTTAGCAAGTTAGTTGACTGGCTACCTAGCCTGTTAGATAACTGGCTACCTAGTCCTAAGTTGAATGACTTGTTCGCCAGTTAGTTGACTGGGTCCCTAGCCGGTTGGTTGACTGGCAACCTAGCTGGATAGTTGACTGGCTCCCTAGCGGTTCGTTGATGGGTACCTAGCCGGTTAGTTGACTGGCTAACTAGCTGATTCGTTGACTGGTAGTTCCCGGGTTAGTTGACTGGCTATGAACCAGTTCATTGACTGGTAGTTAGCCAGTTAGTTGACTGGTTATTTAGCCGGGTAGTTGACTGGCTAGTTAGTCATTTGGTAGACTGCCTATAAGCCGTTAGTGACGGGATAGTTAGCCAGTTAGTGACGAGCTACCTACCCGGGTTTAGTTGACTGCCTCCCAGTGGTTGTTGACTGGCTAGTTTCCTGTTAGTTGACTTGTTAGTTATGTGGTTAGTTGACTGCCTAGTTGGTGGTTAGTTGCGGTTAGTTAGCCTGTTAGTTACTGCCTATCTACCCAGTTAGTTGCTGGTACCTAGTCGGTTAATTGACTGCTAGTTTGCCAGTTGTTGACTGGTACATATCTGGTTAGTTGACTGGCTAGTTAGCCGATTAGTTGACTGCTCCCTACCCGGTTATTTGTGCTACTTAGCTGGTTAGGTTATTGGCAACCTACCTGTTAATTGACTGGCTAGTTAGCCAGTTATTTGTCTGGCTACCTAGTGGTTAGTTGACTGGCTAGTTAGCACTTAGTTGACAGGCTACCTAGCCGGTAGTTGACTGCCTAGTTAGCCAGTTATTTGACTGACTTGTTACCCGTTAGTTGCCTGGCAACCTACCCGTTATTTGATGACTACCTGGGGTTTTTAGTTCATGGTATTTAGCCAGTTAGTTGACTGGCTACCTACCGGTTAGATGACGGGCAATTAGCCGGTTAGTTGACTGACAAGATAGACGTTCTTTGATGGAATTTACGGGTAGTTGACTGGTTAGATAGCCTTGTTGACTGGCTTTCTAGCGGTTAGTTGAGATGTTAATTAGATGGTTAGTTAAATGTTCCCTAGACGGTTAGTAGCTTGGCTATCTACCCGTTATTGACTGGTACATTTTCGGTTAGTTGCCTGGCTACCTAGCGGTTAGTTCACGGGCTAGTTAGCCGGTTATTGATGGCTACCTATACGGTTAGTTGACTGGCTAGTTACCCGGGTTAGTTGAATGGCTACCTTTTTGGCTATTTGACGGGTAGTTAGCCAGTTAGTTGACTGGCTACCTAACTGGTTAGTTGACTGGCTATTTAGCCGTTAGTTGACGGGATACCTAGCTTTTTAGTTTAATGGCTATTAGCAGTATTTGACTGGCAAACTGACAGTTTAGTTGACGGGCTAGTTAGCTGTTTAGTTGCCTGGTCCCTAGGGTCATTGATGGCTAGTTAGCCTGTTAGTTCACACGCTAATAGCCGTTACTTGACTGGCTAATTAGCCGGTTAGTTGACTGGCTACCTAGTCGTTCATCGACTGGCTAGTCAGCCATTTAGTTAACTGGTTCCCTTTTGGGGTTCGTCGACTGGTAGTAGCCAGTTATTGACAGTCTATCTAGTGGGTTCATCGAATGGGTAGTCACCCGGTAGTAGACTGTCACCGGCGAATTTTCGGCTATCTACCCGGGAGAGTCACCCCCCATCTACCCGGTCAGTTTACAGGCTATCTAGCCAGTTTTTGACTGGCTATCTAGACGGTTACTTGACGGGCTTTCTTGGGGGTTAGTTGACTGGTTCCTACACTGTTAGATGACTGGCTATCTAGCCACTGATTTGACAAGCTATCTAGCCTTAGTTGACTGTGTATCTAGCCGGTTAGTTGATGGTTAGTTAGCTGGTTATTTGATGGTTATTTAAACCCGTTAGTGGACTGGCCAGTCACCGTTAGTTCCTGGCTACCTAGCGGGTCCTTCGACTGACTAGCAGCCGGTTAGTTGCGGGCTACTTAGCTGGTTCTCGACTGGCTACCTAGCCGGTTCGTTGATGGCTACCTAGACAGTTAGTCAAGGGGTACCTAAGGGTTTCATCAACGGCTACCTAGCTGGTTAGTCAACTGTCTAGTCAGCCGTTTATTTGACTGGCTACCTACCCCGTTAGTCAACTGGCTAGTCAGCCGCTTAGTCGACTACTTACCACCCAGTTAGTCACTGGCTTTCAGCCAGTTAGTAATTTGGCTACATACCCGGGTTAGTCGAATATCTAGTCAGCCAGTTAGTGATGGGCTATATACCCAGTTGGTCGAAGTGCTAGTCAGCTGGTTATTCGACTAGCTTTTCAGGGGGGTTAGTGGTGGCTAGTCAGCCAGTTAGTCGACTGGCTTCCTAACTGTTTAGTCGACTGGTACCTAGCCTGTTATTTGATGGCTCCCTACCGGTTGGTCGACTGACTACTTAGCGGTTAGTCGATGGCTACCTAGCGGGTTATGGCTGGTATTACCCGGTTTGTCGACTGCTACCTACCCGGGTTAGTTGACTGGCTATCTAGCCGGTTAGCGACTGCCTATCTAGCGTTTAGTTGACTGGTTTTCTAGCCGGTCAGATAACTGGCTATTTAGCCTTTAGTTGACTGTCTGTCTAGCCGTTAGTTGATGCCTATCTAGCCAGTTAGTTGACTGGCTATCTAGCGGATAGTTCTGGCTACCTAGACCGTTAGTTGACTGGCTTTCTCCCCGGTTAGTTACTGGCTCCCCAGGGGTTAGGTGACTGGCTATCTAGCCAGTTAGTTGACTGGCTATCTAGGTGCTTAGTTGACGGGCTATCTGGTCGGTTAGTTGATTGTCTATCTACCCGGGTTAGTTGACGGGTTAATTATCGGTTATTTGACGGGTTAGTTACCCGGTTAGTTGAATGATTAGTTAACGGTTATTGACTGGCTATCTGGGCGGTTATTTGAATTGTTAGAACGTTAGTTGACTGGCTACTTGGGATATTTGATGGCTACCTACCCGTTTAGTTGACTGTCTAGTTAGCGTTTAGTTAATGGCTACCTAGCTGTTTAGTTGCCTGGCTACCTAGCGGTTAATTGC
>JAPVLO010006630.1:0-12668 GCA_027257055.1 Cephalopachus bancanus | reverse complement strand
GAGATCTCACCAAGGCTGGTCTCAAACCCGTGGGCTCAGGCAATCCTCTCACCTTGGCCTCCCAAAGCACTAGGAGTATAAGTATGAGCCACCGTATCCGGCTCTCTCTCTTTTTTTGAGTAGGAGCCTCACTTTGTCACCCAGGCTGGAGTGCAGTGACCCGCTCATGGCCACTGCAGCTTTGCCCTCCTGGGCTGTGGTGATCCTTCTGCCTCAGCGGCACCACCACACTCAAACTCCTTTTGTTTTTTAAGTTGTAGAGAAAAAATCTCGCCAAGTTGCTCAAGCTGATCTTGATTCCCTGGGCTCAGGCATTCCTCTTGCCTCTACCTCCTAAAGTGGTGTGACTACAGGTGTGAGCTACCACACTTGGCTTTTTTTTTTTAAGTAAGAGTCTTACTCTGTCACTCAAACTGGAGTGCAGTGGCATGGTCATGGCTCACTGCAGCTTCTAACTCCTGGGCTCAAGTGATCCTCTTGTGTCAGCCTCCTGAGTAGCTGGGACTATAGACTTGTGCCACTGCCTGGCTAATTTTTTGTCTGTTTTTAGAGACAAGGTCTCACTACATTGCGCATGCTGGTCTTGAACTCCTGGGCTCAAGCAATCCTCCTGCCTTGTCTTCCCGAAGTGCTGGGATTACACGTGTGAACCCTGTGCCTGGCCTAGAAATGGCATCTCTGAATTTTTCTTTTGCTTTTCCTTTATTTCTTTAGGGTATGGTTTCTTAGCTTCGCCATTATTGACCTTTCAGACTAGACAGGTCCTTGCTGTCATCTTATGCCTTGTAGAACCTTTGGCAGCATCCCTGACCTCTACCTACCAGATGCCAAGAACGCGTTCCCCATTGACACCAAATATGCCTTCAGAAGTTGCCAAATGCCTTCTGGGCACAGAACTCCCCTGGTTAAGAACTGCTTTAGGATAATCACAGTTGGCAAGCGCTTCCTCATTGGCACTTGTTCATGCGATGGAATTATGCTGCTTGCTGAGTGGGAGTAGATTAATTGCAGAGCAAAATCTGGTATCAGTGACTATGTAACAAGTATCATTTTCTTCTTATCAACTGTTGACTATTTGGTCAGTTATTTATCTGCTTTTATTCATTGTAAAAGATATATTTCTGTAGGATATGTTCTCCTTCAATGTTTTACTTTTTAAAATTTCACTTAAACAAATGAAGTTGTTCCATATATTAGTTACAACTAATATGTAGCATAATATTTGAGTGTTACTGCTTATCCTTAGATTAGTTATATGAATTAGTTTTCTTTTGTGTAAAACATAACGTTTCAAAAAATTTATTATCTAATATATTTAAGTATATGCAAGAAAAAAATCCAGAGGATATGATAAGAGTATTGTTAGGATTGCAGAGTATTTTCACTTTCTATATTACATATTCCTATATGGCTTGAATTTTTTAATATTAGCATGTGTGTATATTTGTTTTAAAGCAAAGCCTCTTCATTTTCTTTAAGTGACTTTCAGATAGGAAGAAGAGAGCATTACAGAAGAAAGATATAGGTGAGTATTGTTTTTTTCCACTTTAACTACATGAGTGATCCATGTAATGCTTTCACTTATGTATTATAATGTATCAGTGAGGATTTATGAAAATCAGTAGAATTAAGATAGTGGAAGATAAGCATTTTTGTCTTTTTCCTTCTAATTTTTGAGTTGGGGTCTCACGCTGTCACCCAGGCTGAAGTGCAGTGGCGTGAGTGTAGCTCACCACCATCTCAATCTCCTGGGTTCAAGTGATCCCTCTGCCTCGGCCTCCCAAGTACCTGACATTGTAGGCATGGGCCACCGTGCCTGGCTATGTTTTTCACTTTTTTTGTAGAGATGAGGTTTTATTATATTGCCTAGGCTTGTCTTGAACTTCTGGGCTCGAACAATCCTCTTGCCTCGGCCTCCCAAAGTGCGAGGATTATAAGTGTGAGCCACTGCTCCTGGCCTTGTTTATTCTTTGTTTTGAAAAATCAAAGACCTGAGATATTGAAGGGATTTCTGGATGTGAGATAGATACCCCAAGGCAAGCATCTTGGAAAAGTAGGCTTTATATACTACTACAGATAGAAAATAAAAAATTTATTTATTTTTTAATTTTTAATTTTAAAGATGTGGAGTACAATTCAGGGCTCAGCACACAAATGTTCATTATGCAGTTTCCCTTGATGAGATGTGCCCCCCCCTTCTCTGGCAGTTTCCCACTACTGCCAATCACACCCCAAAAAAACAAAATTTTAAATCAAGGGGAAACACAAATTGCTGCTTTAGTACTGCTTACTGATTCTAATTTCACCTGATCCCCCCATTCCAATGTTCTTGTGTGTAATAATTCATTTGGGGGGGGAAATGTTCACTGTTTTTCCCAACCCTTCACAAAACTTGTGTCTTTCAAATTGTATAAGCCATTCCTACTCAGTTGACTTGAATTTTATATTTGGCTTTAATAAACAAGGCAGTAATGTGTCAGAGTGTGGCAGTCTTTGCAGCAGGTACGTTGTGAGGATAACAACCAGCAAGAGTCCACAAGTTCTTGTAGGAAGGGGCAGGTTTTGGGAGTGTTGTTAGTGTTAGTGTTTTGATCTAGAGAGATTGCGCTCAGTCTTCCTTTAGCCTGGATCCTCTTGGCTTCAGATCATTGGTACTAACCGAGGCAAAAGTACGCTTCCTAGCAGTTTCTTATATAAAGTTAGATTTGGGAAGCTTAAACCCGTTATTCTTCAGTAGAAAAAAAATTACAAGATTTTTGTCTCAGCCATAATTAAGTAATGATAGTGCTTTAATGTTTATTCTGGCCAGGTGTGGTGGCTCATACCTATAACTCCAGCACTTTGAGCGGCTGAGGCAGGAGGACTGCTTGAGGCCAGGAGTTTGAGACCAGCCTGGGCAATACAGTAAGATGTCGTCTCTATTTTTAAAAAAGTTTCTTCTGTTTCTCCTTTATCCATATCTTACAACTGAATGTTTGATACACTGTTGTGGAAAATTTTTTTTCAATTAATGATAATTTCTCCTTTTTTTCCCCCTTGAGTTGGAGTCTTACTCTATTGCCTGGGCTGGAGTGCGGTGGCACGATCAAGGCTCCTGAAGCCTTGACATGTGGGACTTAGGCGATCCTCCTGCCTCGGCGGTCAAATAACAAGGACAACAGGTGCACATCACCATGCCCGGATAATTTTTTTATTCACTGTAGAGACAAGGTCTTGCCTTGTTGCCCAGGGTGGTCTCAAACCCCTGGGCTCAGGCAGTCCTCTTGCCTTCGTCTTCCAAAGTTCTGGGATTACAGGCATGAGCCAATGTGTCTGGCAGAATTTTTCCTTTTTTTTTTTTTTGAGTTGGAGTCTCACTCTGTCGCCCAGGCTGGAGTGTAGTGGCATGCTTTCCATCTCAGCCTTCCAAGTAGCTGGAACTACAGGCCTACACTACCACGCCTGGCTAATTTTTTGATTTATTGTAGAGACGAGGTCTCATCACATTGGCCAGGTTGGTCTTGAACCTGCGGGCTCAGGCAGTCCTCTCGCCTTGGCCTCCCAAAGTACTGGGGTTTTAGGTTTGAGCCACTGCGCCCGGCCTAGAATTTTTCGTTTTTGAAAAGTAGGAATAACATGCTTACCTTAGAAAAAGAATGTATTAACTTACAAAAAAGAAAACCCTTCCTGTTTAATAGTTCGGTTGTACTGTTGTCCTTTCCTAAGGCTTGAAAGCATTTAGGGTGTGTTTTCACCTGCTTGTAGTTGCTGTGACTGTTCAGCATGCTTTGTCTTCCTGTGTGAAATACTGCATGTTAGTTAAACTAGTTTTTTTTTTTGTAGAGGTCTGTAGGAGAATTGAACTTATTCAGGATTTTGAAATGCCTACTGTTTGTACCATTAGTAAGGTGTCAAAAGATGGACAGTATAGTTTAGCAACTGGTAAGCATCTATTTGGTTACGAGTTATACACAGGGGGGACCAAAAAAAACCTCAGAATTGTCTTTTGGAGGGTGGACCTCTGGAGGTAGTCTCAGAATTTGTTCCTCTGGGTCAAACAATCAAACAAAGTTTTTATTTGGAATTTTTGAGAATGTTGTGTCAGGATTTGTGGAAGAATTGGAGTCGTGGTAAAGAGGTGACTGATTCCTCCACCATGACAATGCACCTGCCCACGCTGTGCTGAGTGTTCAGCAGTTTTCACCAAAAATGGCATGACTACTGTGTTCCACCCGCCCTGTTCATCTGATCTCACCCCAAGTGACTTTCTTTGTTTCTTGGATGAAAAAATTCTGCTGAGGATAACATTTTGCCGATGTGGAAGAGGCAAAACAAAAAAATGGCAGAAGCACTAAAAGCCATCAAAATCGACGAGTTCAAAAACTGTTCTGAGCAGTGGAAAAAACATCTTGATAGGTATATTGCATCTAACGGAGAATACTTTGAAGGGACTAAAGTTTAAACACGTAAGAATAAATACACAATTTTTAATAAATAAATCCTGGGTTTTTTGGATTCTCCCCTCATGCATTTCCTTTTTTTCCTTCAAGAAAATATTTATTGCATATTATCAGTGATATTATTTTACAGCAAAATTAAATACATACTTTTCACAAGCATAAAATGGAAATCAAGGCATATATCGAATTTAAATGTTGAACCAAATGCCTGGTTTTCAGAATTCAGTAGTCAACCATGATTCTGCACCAGGGCCACTAGTCCATGATTTCAAATAGTTGAGGATCTTTTCAGTAACTAGAGCAAAATCTTCTCGATATGTGACAATGTTTTCCACATAAAACCCTCTCGGGGCCTTGGATATCTCACTGAGTGTTTCATTTGTTGAGACATCCTTTTGCTCTACTCCATCAGCTGCTAGACTCTTATCAGATACACCTGCAGCACAGTAGGCCACCCATCCAGGATACTTTGTTGGGAGCTGACCACCAAGGCAGGAACTGGCTTAGAGACCACCTCGGGCATGCGCATCAGTAGCCCCCTCGTCCATTTCATATCAGGAAATGTGGTGGTGGGAAAGGTCCCTTTTTTATCCTAGCATTGTATTATAAAACAGTTGAAACATATAGAAATGGTAGGAAAATTGCAGTGAACACCTATTAATTCACTACTTAAATTCTGCAATAGATAGATTACTGTATTTGTCTCATCACTTCCGTCCATCTTGTTTTTTTGATGTGTTTCAGAACCAGTTGAAGACAGCAGCATATTTTACCCCTACATGCATATCGTTAACTAGAGTTCAATATTTACCAATGTTTAAGGCTTTTTTCAAGGTAAAATTTATATACAGTGAAACGCATAGATCTTAAGTTTACCATTTGATGAGTTTGACACATGCACACACCTGTGTAACCCAAACCCCTATCAAGATATTAAACATTCTGACCAGGTGAAGTGATTCACGCCTGTAATCCTAATGTTTAGAAGTCTACGGCCGAAAGATCATTTGAGGAAAGCAAAATAAAAAGTAAAATAGAAAATGAGCCGGTGTGGTGGTGCGTTCCTACCACAGAACTAGTTACTCAGGAGCCTGGGACAGGAGGATCATTTGAGTATAGGAGTTTGAGACTGCACTGAGCTATGATCAAGCTACTGCACTGCAGTCTGGGTGACAGAGTGAGATCCTGTATCTCTTAAAACAAAACAATATGTGTAAATCTCAAATACAAAATCCTAGATGAAACTCATCCTACACAGAAAGAATATGCGATGTATGACTGTATCTATATCAAGTTCTAAGACAGGCTAAACTTGTATATGATGAAAAAATCATCAGAGCAGTGGTTGCCTCTGTATGGGTGGGAACAGGGAGTAACTACCAGGGACATGAGGGCATTTTTTTTTTTCTTTTGTTTTTTTTGAGTTGTAGTCTCATTCTGTTGCCCAGGCTGGAGTGCCGTGGCACGCTCATGGCCACTGCAGTCTTGACCTGCTGGACTCAGGTGATCCTTTGACCTCAGCCTTCTAAGTAGCTGGAATTATAGGCATATGCCACCATGCCTGGCTAATTTCTTGATTTATTATAGACATGAGTCTCGCCAGTTTCCCAGGGTGGTCTCGAACCGATGGGCTTAGGCAGTCCTCTCACTTTTGCCTCCCAAAGTGCAGGGATTATAGGTGTGAGCCACAGCGCCTGGCGAGGGCATTTTCTATGGTAAAAGAATGTCCATTCTTGCTTTTAGAGGCTGCCTGTATTTCTCATTAAATGGTCACCTCCACCTTCAAGCCAGCAGCAGGTCTTAGTTCCTTTTTGTGTTTTTTATTTTTTACAGAGATGGGATCTTGCTATGTTGCCCAGCCTTGTCTTGAACTCCTAGCCTTAAGCAGTCCTCGTGCTTCAGCTTCTCAGAGTATTGGGATTATAGGTTTTAGCTACTGTGCCCTATTCATACATATTGTTATATGTATTACTGGCTTGTTCTTTTGGTACAACCAAATAGTATTTCATCATATTAGTTTACCAGTTTATTTTTGTTTTTCCATATAATGAACACCTGGGCTATTTTCATTTTTTGGATATTTTTAATAAAGTGCCATGAACAATCCTGTAGAAGTCTGTTTTATGAATGTATATGCTTTCATCTGTCTTTGGTAAATGCCTAAGATGGAACTGCTAGGTCATGGGGTAGGTGCATGTTTAGTGTTATTGGAAACCACCAGATGTTTTCTCAAAGTCGTATCATTTCACTCCCATAATGAACGAGAGTTTCAAGAAGGGTCACTTTTAACATGATTTTCTGTATCTTGTACTCATTTTTTCTTTTTTGAGTTGGAGTCCCACTCTGGCGCCCAAACTGGGGTGCAGTGGCCGCTCCCGGCCACAGCAGCCTCGACCTGCTGGCTCGGCGATCCTTCAGCCTCAGCCTTTCGAGAAGCCGAACTACAGGCGTGCGCTACCACGCCGGCTGATGTTTTGATTTATTTAGAGATGAGGTCTCGCTCTTGTACTCATTTTTTAAGAGATCGTTAAGATTTTACGTACAGAGACCCGCCTTTTCCCTCCGGCTCCGGAGCGTCTAGCTCGCGCCCCGGGCCCGCGGCGCCCCCAAGGCTGCGAGCCTCGGGTGGCCGCGCGCCGGCTCCGGGACGCCGGGGAGGGCGCGGCGACGGGGACGGCGCGGCGCGGACCGCGCGGCTAGACGGGCCGAAGGAGCCGCCGGCCGCGCCCTCCTTCTTCCCGCGCGCCGGCTCCGCGCGGGGCCGGGAGCGGCCGCTCCGCGGGGCGCCGCCTTCGCTGACGCCGGGCACCTGGACGCTGGCGAGCGCGATGCCCCGCCCCCAAAGCAGCGAGGGCGGCCGCAAACACAAGCGCGCTGACAGCAGCGGGGACGAGCAGGAAAACGGAGCCCGGGCCCTGGCAGCGGCGGGCTCGGCGGGCGCGGCGGCCGGTGGGCCCTGTCGGCGACGGCCGGCTGCGGGGCGGCGGCGGCGGGCGCGCCGGGCACCGGGGCCGCGGCGGGCGCGGGAGGCGCGGGGACCGGCGCCGGAACGCCGAACGCCGCGGGGGCTGCAGCCGCAGGCGACGCCAGGAACGTACAGTGTTGAATTATACTTGGAGGCATCAAAATCCATGCTTTCGAGGGATCTCGGTCTTGCTGGAAGGAAGACTTATAGCTACCAGGAGTCACGAAAATGTGCTATGGATACCCGGTGGAAAAAATGATTTGTTTCCTGGAGGAGGTACATCTGAACTGAGTCTTGCAGGAAGAGAGGTACTTCCGAGAGCGGAGGAAAGGTGTTCCAAGCAGACGAAGACGCCCCATGTGCCACTCCCCTGATCTGCAGCTGTGGGAGGCCAGGGGACCCGGCGAAGGATGACTCCCAGAAGGTGGTGGGCAACAATGAACGCCGCCCCTGCAGCACCTGGATGCACCTGCAGTGCTTCTGCGAGTGCGAGGGCAGCATCCTTGTCCAGTTCAACCGCATCGGCCGGGCCCGCAGCCGGAACGAGAAGCGGTGCGGCCAGAACGTGTGGACGAAGAAGGGCCACGACCTGGCCTTCCGCTTCTGCTCCTGCCGCTGTGGCCGGGGCCACTTAAAGAAGGACACGGGCTGGTACCAGGTGAAGCGGATGCAGGACGAGAAAAAGAGGAAGTCTGGCTCGGAGGAGAACACAGGGAGGCCTCCTGGTGAGGCCGTGGAGGAGGCAAAAAGGTGCAGACCCCAAAATAAGCCCCAGAAAGGCCCGAGCCACGACCTCCCGCGACGGCATCCAGGACCGGCAGAACTCCCAGGAAAGAGCGGTCAGTGCCGCAACCCACGGCACCGGCTCCGCTTGTGGCTCCCCTGGCCAGTCCCCACCCACAGGCTACGCCATCCTCTCCCCGGCCCGCTTCAGCGGCGCCCGCTCCTCCAGATACCTCGGGGGGTTCTTAAAGAATGCCATCCACCTGGAGCCTCACAAGAAGGCCATGGCGGGAAGCCACGTGTTCAGAAACGCCCACTTCGATTATAGTCCGGCTGGGTTGTCGGTCCACAGGGGGGGACACTTCGACGCCCCGACAGTTCCTGCGGCGGCTGGACCTCTCCGAGCTCCTCACTCACGTCCCCAGGCATAAGCTGATCACTCTCCATGTGCCGATGGAAGATGATGCCCAAGTGGGCCAGGGGGACGATCTGCGGAAGTTCGTTCTGGCCGCCCTCAGTGCCAGCCACAGAAACGTTGTGAACTGTGCTCTGTGCCACCGGCGCTCCCGGTATTCGAACAGTTCCCCCTGGTGGAGAGAACTCTGTTCTTAAGCCCATCGAGACACGATGAGATCAAAGTGTGATGTTCCTTGTCACCTTCAAGGTATACATGTTAATTCACTTGCCTGCTTCCTGTTTGTTACAAACCAAACAACAAACAAGACAGAACTGCTCTATTTTGGGTTAATTTTTCCTGATTGGATTTTTGTTGATGATGATGTTCTAGGCAGGTGCTAGGTAACGTTTGAGTATTTTAGCTTTACCCAGTAAGGTGTTGGTGATTTTTTATACTCTGATGTCACTTACTAAATACAGGTACTCTGATGCGTAATTTTGTGTTTGTTGTAATTTGGAGAGAGGATTGTTGGTATATAGTTTTTCATAATTGGAAGGAAATTCAGAGAAGGAATTGTATATTTGTCACTTGCTCTAAATAGTTGCCTTTAAAACTTGTTTTGATGTGTCCAGCAAGTTGTGTATTCTCTTTGATCCTTGTAGACATAACAGTGAGGAAATTTGGGGGTCAGAAAGGGCCAAGGTGTTTTTAGACTGGTTGAATTAATTTTGAAATTTACATAAATGAGACTGTCTTGACAGCAGCAAAAGGAAAACATAGAATTATTGAATGCTCAGACATTAGCCTAGTGGCAAAGTTAGTATTCCTGCGGATGTTATACAAGGACTTGGTACATTTTAGTCATAAATCGAATGACAGGGAATTGGTTAGTATAAGTGAAAAATCTGTCAGTTGATGAAAACTACTGAACTTCCATAAAGATGAGATGTATGACAGATAACATGCTTATACTTAAAATGTGTTATAAAAACCTGTAGTAAATATTTAAAAAAAGATTTTACATACATTAACAGTATTCTTCATTATCAAGATACCATGGAGTATGGGAATCTTAATGTGGTAGGATTTTGAACAGTGTTAGCCTTTTTTGGTTGTGCTTGTGGTGCCTATATCCTGTCTTGTTCACACACATTTTTTTTTTTTTGCTGGTTTGACAGCTTCTATATCCCTTTTCCAGGCACTTCTTTTTTTTATAACACCTTCATACACAGACCCGTCTCTTTTTTTGTTGTTGTTGTTTTGAGTTGGAGTCTCACTCTGTTGCCCAGGCTGGAGTGCAGTGGCACGCTCACGGCCACTGCAGCCTCAACCTGCTGGGCTCAGGGGATCCTTCCACCTCAGCCTTCAAAATAGCTGGAACTACAGGCGTGTGCCACCACTCCCAGCTGTTTTTTTGATTTATTGTAGAGATGAGGTCTCGCCAAGTTGCCCAGGCTGGTCTTGTACCCATGGGCTTTGGCAGGCCTCTCACCTCAGCTTCCCAAAATGCTGGGATTATAGGCGTGAGCCACCACGCCCCACTGAGTCATAGTCTCACTCTGTTGCCCGGGTGGAGTACAGTGGCACAGTCATGGCTCACCATAGCCTTGACCCCCTGGGGTCAGGTGATCCTTCTGCCTCAGCCTCCTGAGTAGATATCTGGTGTGACAGGTGCACACCACCAAGTCAGTCTAGTTTTTAAATTTTTTGTAGAGATGAAGTTTTGCCATGTTGTCCATGCTGGTCTCAAACTCCTGGGCTCAAGCAGTCCTCCCGCCTCGGCCTCCTAAAGTGCTGGGATTACAGGCATGAGCCACTGCACCCAACCAGACCAGTCTCTTTTGTTCTGTATCAGTGGTTGTCTCAGTATTCACTTTGTCCACATCTTTTAACTTCCAGTTTTATGTTCAGAAACTGGTAAAGAGAATTGAGGAAGTCCAAGATATGTGAAGATCGAAGACTGGAAGAAGCTTAGAGATTTAATTCACTTTCTTTTATAGATCCAGAGATATTAAGGGACTTGTCCAGAGCCCTTTGACTTTATTTTAACTTTTTGTTGTTGTTGTTAAGTCCTAGTCTCACTCTGTTACTCAGTCTGGAGTGCAGTAGTATGTTCATGGCTCATCACAGCTTTGACCACCTGGCTTAGGCAGTTCTTCCACCTTAGCTTCCCAAGTAGCTGAGACTGCAGGCGTGCACCACCACACCTGGCTACATTTTTGGTTTTTTGTAGTACTAAAGTCTCACTACGTTACCTAGGCTGATCTCAAGCTCCTGGACTCAAGCAGTCCTCCTACCTTGGCCTTCCAAAGTGTTGGGATTATAGGTGTGAGCCACTGTGCCTGGCTGATTGTTTCTTTTTTGTTGTTGTTGAGTTGGAGTCTCACTCTGTCACCCAGGCTGGAGTGCAGTGACATGCTCATGGCCACTGCAGCCTCGAGCTGCTGTCCTCAGGTGATCTTTCCACTTCAACCTTATGCAGGAGTCCAGCTCCAGCCGGGCTCAGGGTACCTCAAAGGTGGAGACAGCGTTGGCGATTGGGGGGAAAAAGAGAGAGAGAGAGAGAAAGAAAGAGACTGGACCCCTATCTAGTGCAGATGCCGTTTATTGGGAATTACAATGGGTCTTTTATACACAGTCAGGTGTGTGAGGGGCATTCCCCACCCACCAGATGTTCTTACAGGTATAATCCCATAACAGATGTTAAACCTAATCCATGAAACCTTAATCCATGACTGCCTTTAAACCCTTTCTCGTACTGCCTATAAACTCTTTTCATATTACCTATAAACCCTTTTCGTACTAATACCAAGTTAAACAATTCTATACTTAAGTACTTACTTTACAAACTAAAGTGGCCCATCCCAGAGTGTTTGGAATATGGCCCAGTCCAAAGTTCACAGTGGGCTACCTGCAAGTAACCCAGCCGCATTCTTTCAATAAAATGGCTGTCTTCTAAAACTATATTCTATGATTTACACCATATTCAACTTCAATGAATCCTAAGATCATGACCCAGAAGCCTGTGACCAATACTAAGGCTCTTAGATGTGACCCGAGTTTGGATTGTAAGTTGCGTGAAAGCCAAAACTGCAGTTTGTGGAAGAATGGGAGCAATGAGCTTCTAAAGTTAGCTTGTGCTCATCCCGGTCTCAGAGTTTTTATGTTTTGAGCTCACAGGAGCTTAATCTGGTTAGTGCTGAGTAGAAAGGGGGAGGAAATGGGGTCAACAGCTCCCGAATGCATCCTAGTGGTCTCAGGGTCAACGGCCCTTCCTGATCCCTTACGCTCAGTGGGCTTCCGTGGCTGGCTCCCAACAACCTTCCAAGTAGCTGGAACTACAGGCGTGAGCTACCACATCTGGCTAATTTTTTTATTTATTGTAGTCTTGCCAAGCTCCCCATGCTGGTCTCGAACCCCTGGGTTCAGGCAATCCTCTTGCCTTGGCTTCCCAAAGTGCTAGGATTACAGACTTGAGCCACTGCACCTGGCTAGTTGCATCTTACCTTAAGAAAGATATTTCATAAAGAACATGTGAAGCATGCCTAGTGAGACTGAGAAACTTAATTTTTGAAATTTAACTTTGATTGAATAGCCAGGCATGGCTAGTGGCTGCCATGCTGGACAGGGACTCACTCTGTTGCCCAGGCTGGAGTGCATTGGCAGAGTCATGGCTCATGGCAGCCTCAAACTCCTGGGCTCCAACGATCCTCCTGCCTTAGTCACCCGAGTAGCTTGGACTACAGGGATGCACCACCACACCCGGCTAATTTTCTTTTTAAATTTTTTTGTAGAGATGAGGCCTTGCTCTATTGCTCAAGTTGGTCTGAAACTCATGGTCTCAAGCCACTGTTCCCGGCCAGGCTCAGCTTTTCTAGAGGCCTTTTTTTTTTTCTTTTTACTTTCCTGCCCTTCTTTGCTCACTAGCACCCTCCCTTCCACTCTCTAGAGGTTTTTTGTGGTATTGGTAGTACTTTTGTGGTATTGGTAGTACAGGACTTGGGATGTCAGTTGTTTCTCTGCTTCTTTTGATAGAGGTTCTGCTCTTGATCTCTTTCTAGGTCTTTGTCTCTACGTCTTTCTCAGTTTGTCTTTGGTGTTTCAGGTCTTGTGGCTAAAAACGAGTTGACGATTGAGGGGATTT
>JAPVLO010006586.1:0-15207 GCA_027257055.1 Cephalopachus bancanus | reverse complement strand
AAACATTTTTTTCATGACCGCATTTTTCTGTGGACCACATAACTTTATTTTTCCTTAATGATGTTATTGACATAATATGTGCATGCAAAAAAAAAAAAGTGCAGTGATTTTTTTAAATGTATGCCATTTTAACTACCGCTAGATCAAAATGTAAAGATTTCCTGGAACCGTAAAGGCTTTCTAATTTGGCCTATGTAAAGTTAACCACCACTTTGATGTCTATCATATAGCAACATTTAGTCCTTTTCTGAACTTCACATAGTGTAACTTCATGCACTCTAACTGGATTATATTGTTCCATGTGATGTTTGTGAGAGTTATTTTTGTTGCATGCATCAGTAGTTTATTCTCCCTCAAAGCATTTCCTTCATGTACAAAAATGTTTCTTAAGCTTCACACAATTGAAGTTTGAGGTTGCCTAATTCTTTCTGGTGGAGGCTCTTCTGTGCTTTGCAGGATACTTAACAGCAGCTCTGACCACTAACCACTTGATGATAGTCGTATGTGTGGGTGTTTACTAACCCGGATGTGATTCCCAAACATGTCTTCAGACATTGACAAATGTCTCCTCCCAACATGTATCTTGGGATTCACTGAGCAGGAATAATTAGAACCATCTCTGTCAATCATATCCCAGTCTCTCAACAGGTGATGCGGGATCTAAACAAGCTATAAGGGCTGAAGAAAAGGGTTGAGGGAGGGAACACTTAATGTCTAAGAAAAAGGTCTTCTTTTCCTTGAAATATTTGTAAATCGCCTGACTCTGTGAAGAAGATCAAAGAAACATGATTCAGCCCACTGTCTCATGCTGTGCATCCTTACATATCTGTTTTTTTTGTTGCTTTACTAATACATAAGAAAGTGAGCATAATTTTATTGATTTAAAAAATATTTTTGGTGAGAGAATTATTATGTTATTTAGTTCAAAATATTTTGAGACTTAAAAGTTTCTTATAATTCTTTTATTTATTTGTTTTATGTTTTTATCTATTTATATTTTAATTATAGAGCTGTGGAGTACAAGTGAGGATTCACTATATAAGTAGCTGCATGCAGGTGAAGTTTGGGCTTCTAACTATCCCTTACTTCCCCTAGCAGTGGACCATCTCCTCTTACTTTTATTCAGAATAATATTAAGTAAAGAACTGAACTAAGAATAAAATCCCGAAATCTGGTATATACATAAAGAAAATATAAGCAAGATTTCTAAAGTTGCTTGGTTTTATATAATACCTATATCTTAGAGACAATGATTTAAGTCGCAGAACAATATAGGCAACCCTAACATAAGTTGATGAAGATAACGATGATGACATGAGGAAATACAAGACTAATAAGAGTTCACATTCATAAATTCGTGTGTTTAATATTGTGGATGGTTTTTCTATATTCTCTTTTACAAGGTGACAATTCAGAGAGCAAAATTCAAATGCAGCTCTAAGTGAGATCAAAATGAGCACTTTTAAACATAATTGCATTTAGTCATTATTAGATACGTATGTCTTGACCGCTGACCATGTGCTGCTGGGTATGATGGAAGGCACAGGAAATGTATTGAGGATAATGGCAATAAAATAATTGTCATAACTTCTGTGCTCATTTTTTATTTTTAATTTGACACTTAACTCTACATATTTATGGAGTGCAGTGTGATATATCAATACATGTAAACAATGTCCAATGATCATATCAAGGTCATTAATATTTTCATTACTTCAAACATTTAATATATCTTTGTGTTAGGAATATTCAAAATCACCTCTTCAGCTACTTGAAAATATGCAATAGCTTATTGTTAGCTAGATTCACCCTACAGTGCTCATGCATTTTTAGTCCAGAAATAAGACATTAAAGAAACTATATCAACACATGTAAGATTTAAATTTCTTGTAAGCATTGTAAAGAAACAGTACAGAGTACCATGTAAAAATGTAGAAAGGAAGTATGGAGCCAGTGTAGATTAATTCATCAGTGATCCTTCCCTTAGGAAATGAGAGGTAAGATGAATTTTTACTAACAGCACAATTAGAAAATTTTTTTAAAAGGGAGGGGTGGTTAACCTGAGATTGATGTGTAAGGAGAGTGTGTGTACAAAATTCCTGATTGAGGAAGAACTTGATGTGTTTGGCCTGAGGTGAAGCAGAGATAATGTTGAGTAAGGAGGGAACAGACAGCAGCCAGATTCCTTGAGATCTTCTGGGCTAAGGGAGGTTGAGGGGGAAGGAAACCTGGAGTTTATCCTAAGTTGAATAGGAAACTTTTACAACTTTCCTACAGAATAAGGGACATGGCATAGTTTGTGTTTTTGAAAACTCACCATGACTACAGAATGTAGAATGAATTGGAGATGACTGAAAATAGTGATTCTCAGTCATTTCATCAGTGCTAAAAATAGACAATCCCCTCCCCCCAGCAGTTTCTCAAATGGGCAGCTATTTATAGAAAGATTTAAATTACTAAATATCATATGCTTGTCTTTGAAAACTACCAATGAGAAGTGCTGGGATTCTTTAATACAATGTTTCTCCCCTTGCTCCCTCCATGTTGCACAAATTACCAGTCATTTTGTTTTAAAATCCTTAGTATAAACATATTTCAGCAAGAAAAACAATCCCTTAGCTCATTCAAGGCTACCTGAAATGGCATTTTTTGTAAACATACTGCAGACTGGAATTGAAAGCACTGACGAGCAGCTTTAACAATAGGCTCATTTCTGAGTAATCAGCTGCCTTTTCATTCT
Source organism: Cephalopachus bancanus (assembly GCA_027257055.1). NCBI lineage: Eukaryota > Metazoa > Chordata > Mammalia > Primates > Tarsiidae > Cephalopachus > Cephalopachus bancanus. The sequence goes on along the minus strand of JAPVLO010006586.1, from coordinate 12,467 downwards.
AGCCAAACAAGAGCACAATGTTTTAAATCTAAATTTACAACACTGTGGAAAAACTTTTCAAAAACATGGACACTGTTCCCACAGTTCTTCTGCAGACCCTCTGTAGACTTCACAGTTTTCCAAGAACATTTCATGGCATGCATAGCAGCTGCTTGATTGGAAACTTCACCAAAGTCCCAGAAACTTCAATATGTGCAATTCAATTTCAGCTGCATGCCTCTGTACACATGGGGTACATTTGTCACAGGTGTCTGGGCTCTATTTGAACCCAGAGTTTTGCACACAACCCACTTCTCTCACATAGCAGAATTGATATTTGGAGAACATATAACAAAAAGGTTATAAAAAACCATTTTTGAAATTTATTTAGCATCTTACCCCAATTGTTGATAGAGAGGGAAATGGATATGCTTGTAAAAATTCATTCACACGCCTAGTAGAGCAGAGAGGGGCAATACAAGGATGTGACAGCAGAAATCTAAATAATGCTTAAAAGATGCTAAATTGCTGTGATAGATAAATTTTTAATTGCTCTCAGAAACAAGCTAGTGAGTGGAAGAAATAAAATATAATAAGGAGTGGAGACGTTGGCGCTAGGAAGATAGAAAGGGGCTGGACTTCAGTGGAGTAAAGAGCTCTTGGTTCCCATTAAAACTGTGATAGGCAAAGATATCCCAGGAAAAATGATGCCTTCTTCCTTCTGTAAAATATACTTCACTGACATGTGCTTTTTTGGATGATTTGCATTTGAAAGTGGAGGCTTAGGAACTTCTAGAGCCCTCTTTATCTCATTGAACCACCATACAATAGCTGAGAGATCACTTTCGCCATAACTGAAGAAGTCATATTGCCAAGATTCAGACAAGGTCTCAGCATGTTCTCAGTCACCAAAATGTCACGGGAAAATAATGGAAATTACTCCTTGATGTGCATCCCCCTTGTGAGGCCATATAGTGTAAAACAGTATGCTTAAATGAGAAAAGTGAGTTTTTATTCCAGTACATGATCTTAGCAGAAATGAAGAAGTTCATCAGGAACTAGCACATGAAGGAGAGCTCTGAAAATTTTTTTTTTTAATTGGAGTCTCTATCGCCCAGACTGGAGTGCAGTGGCCGCTCCCGGCCACTGCAGTCTCGACCTGCTGGGCTCCGCGATCCTTCCGCCTCAGCTTTCCGAGTAGCCGGAATTACAGGCGCGGGCTACCATGCCCGGCTAATTTTTTGATTTATTGTAGACATGAGGTCTCGCCTGCCCAGGCGGGTCTCGAACCCGCGGGCTCAGGCAATCCACTCACCTCAGCCTCCCAAAGGCGCGGGATTACAGTCTGAGCCAACGAGCCCGGTGCTCTGAAAAATTTTTAAGGGAAGAGAATAGAAGCCCATATTCTGAAACTGTTCCGCGTTCTTTAACATGACTCACATGTCAACACAGAATGACCTGGAGATTGAGTTCCCTGCAATATCCCTGTCTCTATGAGGATGAACAACAGATCAAGAGCTACAGATGTTCTTAGAGACAGAAAAAAACCAAAGAAGCCTAAATGTGTTGTAATGGGCAAATGCAAATATTATATCCTATCCCTATAATAAACTATTTAAGAAAACACAAACACACACAGATCTAAAAAAATATTTAAAACAGTTACATATTGAAATGAAAAAATAATAAAAGAGGATATCAAAATGGCCAATAAATATTGGGAAAGATACTCAATTTCATATACATATATGTATATATAATGTCCGGTTAAAATAACAGTAGGGGCAGCCCCTTCGGGTCCCCTCCCACTATGGGAGCTTTTCTGTCCTCTCAATAAATCCTGCTTTTTCTTTAAAAAATCACAATATGTTACTGCTACACATCTGCCAAATGAAAACAAGCAGACAATATTAAGGTTGGATGAGCTTTGTGGAGCACCTGGTGTTGATACAAGTCAGTACAAACTGACTATAAAACTGTTCATACTATCTACTTATGCTAGACACATGTCAATATAGCAATACCCTCTTATGTATATAAACAAGAAGAATGCACACCTACATAAATTAAGAGTTATGTAAAAGAATTTTTGTAACAGCTTTTCCCATAATAGTCAAAAACTAAATGCCACTCAAATGTCTAAGACTTGCTTTGACAAATAAATTATGGTATGGGCAATACTTGTATCAACGAGAATAAATGATTTGCAGTTACATTGCAAAAATATAGACTAAACTCATAACCATTATATTGAAAAAATACACTAGATGCTAAAAAGTACACAGTTTCTAATTTTGCTTATAAAAAGTACAAAAGCAAATATAAGTACTTTTTAAAAATATGAACAGCAACAGCTCTTTGGGTCAGTTTCCTATTTTTTGTGTCATGCTATGTTGCCCAGCCTGTTTCTTGAACTTCTGGGCACAAGCAGTCCTCCACCTCACCTCCTGAGTAGCTGGGACTAGGGGCACGCGCCACTGCCCACAGTGATAGTAGTCAGTTTTGATCAGGTGAGCCAGAAGTCGGTAGAGCACAAATGAGAATATGAAGAAGACTTTGCGGGGAGAAGGGAATGTTTTTGATCTGATTTTTTACTTGGATATTGGCAATGTGGATGTGTTCAGTTTGTAATAATTCAGAAAGTTGTACATTTATCTGGTGTGCACTTTTCTCTATGTATGTTCATGCTCAAAGAAGTTTACTTAAAAACACATCTAGGATATAAATAACAGACATATGTCAGGACTATACACTGAAAACTATAGAATGTTACTTAGAAATTTTAAAAGGCCTAATAAGTAAATAAATAAGTGAATAAAGAATAATAAATAAATATCAAGATCTTGGGACGGAAGACTCATTTTAAAAATGCTACTTATTCCCAAATTTATCTATAGATTCAATGTAATTTCAAACAAAAGCCCAGTTGGCATCTTTTTGGCAAATGGAGTGCTTATTCTGACATTTATATGGAAATGCAAAAAGTCAAGAACAGCCACGGCAATTCTGAAGAATAACCAAATGAGAGAACTTGCTCTATCAGATGTCAAAAATTATTATAAAGCTACAGTAATAAAGATAGTATAGTAATGGTGTATACGTAAAGGAGTGTATGAATGCAACAAACTAGAGAGCTCAGAAAGAGACACACATGTATGGAGTTGAATCATGACAACTACAGGAAAACTTTAGTCTTTTCAATAAATGAGAGTAGGCCATTGTTACATCCACAAGAAAAACAAAAACTTGATTTCTACATCCTTCCACCCAAAAAGTCAAGTCCATATGGATTGTAGATATAAATGTGAGATGCAAAACAATACCGTGTTTAGAAAATGTCAGATTATTTTCATGTTTTTCAAGTTTGAAAATAAAATACAGATGCACTAACCACAATAATTAAAAATTTAGATATAAGAGTTTCTGTCCATCAAACATACATGAAAGAATGAAAACACAAACCAAAGAATCCCATCATATGCACACACTTGTGTTATTTATGAATATATGTGTGTGTGTATATATATACATATACACACACATACAAAGTCAGCTTCAGAATACATATATTAATCATTGAGTCAATAAATAAAAGACAGACAACCCATTAGAAAAATATGCAAGTCAAGTGAGTATGCTTGTAAAAAGAAAAAAATAGAAATCCAAAAAGAGCAATTATGTGAAAAGATGTTCAACCTCCCTGCCTATCACTAATTATTAAAAAAAGAAAATAAAGAAAATTAAATCTGCAATTAATACTATATATTCACCATAACGACAGAATATGTAAAGTTGGGCACTTCTGTATGAAGATAAGAAAATAAAACACTGAAAATTGTGTTTGAGTCGAAGTCTCACTCTTGTTGCTCAGGCTGGAGTGTAGTAACACTCTCATGGCCACCGCAGCCTCAACCTGCTGGGCTCAGACTTCCAAGCAGTTGGCACTACAGATGTATGCCACCATGTCCGGCTAGGAAATATTTGACATTGCTGTCAAGAGTATAAACTGAGACATTCATATTGGAAAACTGTTGGATATTATCTACCATAAAATAAACAGATGCATACCATGGGATCAAATAATTCCACTCAGAGCTCTGTGTCCAATTAAAATGTATACATATGTTCTAAGAACCAAAAAAGACATCCCACATTTTTATTAACAGTAGAATAAATGACCCAAATGTGATACATTCATAAAATAGAATATATTACAGCAATAAATATAAATAATTTATTACTGAAAACATCAACCAAATTTAATAAATTATAATGCTGTGTCAAAGCAGCCAACATAAAATAAAATATTTTGTATTACTTGGTTGATACAAACACACACATCACAGAGTAATAATCTATAGTGTTAAAAATCAGATAAAAGTTTCAGTAACAGTTATTTATTACCATATATCAAATTTTTTCTAAAACTTAATGGTTTGAAACAATGTTTGTTAACTCACAGTTTCTGTAGGTCAGGAATCTGGGTATGGTTGAGCTGGGTCCTCTGCTTTGTGGACTCTCACAGGTCACAATCACAGTGTTGACTGTGGTTGCAGTCAACTCAAGCCTGGACTGAAGATGGGTCCATTTTCCAAAATCACTTATGGTTTGGGGAGGATTCATTTTGTCATTTCGGCAGGATTCATTTTATCACAGCTTGTTGAACTGAAGTCCTTGATTCCAAATTATTTGCTGTCTGGAGATCATCACCAATTCTTCCCATTTTGGTTTCTTCACCATGGCAACTGGTTTTATCCAAGTGAACAGGCAATGAAGGTGGGGGGGGGCACTAGTTTAACGGACCCAAGTCTTTTGTAACCTACTCACAGAAGAGACAATTTGTCATTTTTGCTATAACTTATTTGTTAGAACAAGTCCCCAGTTAAGTCCATATTCAAGAGGAGAGGATTATGTAAGGGTCTGAATATTAGGAGGCAGGGATCCTTGTGAGAAACTGCCTATCAGTCTTCAAGTGAGAGAAGGGAGCTGTCAAAATTTGAAATGTGTAATGGCAAAGCTTCTTAGGCTATTTGGTAATATGTCTTTCTTGTCATTTGTTATGGTACAAGAACACGTCTACCTTATGAATATCATCTATTTTAGAAAGTCTAACTTGGTGATATCTTCATGTATAAGAACTTTAAAATTATTTTTAATAGAACACTGTTAGCTTGGAGTAGAATTTAGGCGAGCCAGAGTAAATGAACTTGGCAAGTCTAAAATCTTGTATCAAAAAATAAAAATGTGAAAATGATCCTTTTACAGAATATGAAGTGAAATGGAACCCTGATGAAGCCCTTGGCCATACAAGGAGAGAGCCTGCTCTGGAAGCTGTTGAGCTGTGAGAGGAGGGCCTGACTGCAGAAATAAAAGGTCACACAGTTGATTAGAGAGTATGTTGTGGATTCAGGAGATCAACAGAAAGTTCCTGTGGTTTATCAGTCAAGGAATCCATGGGGTAATCAATGTTTTATAGAATTATTCTGCCAGTTAAGTGGTGGCAAAGCCTGACATAGTAAAATAGATCATCCTGATTTCAAATCCTGGGTTCACCAAGTATTCATTCTTTACCTTTGGAGAAAGCCGTCAGCCTTTCTAAACTTCACCTACAGCACTGGCAAAGTGTGTATATGTCCTAATTTACAATGTTCTTGTCAAGATAAAAGAGATCGGGTATGTAATACCAGCATTGCAGGATTCATCACATAGTAGTTGCTCCATATATGGTAAACGTTTCTTAAATTTTGCTCTTTTTTGTGAGACAGGAGGATTTATTGAGACGACAGAGAAACTCCCACAGTGGGAGGGGGCCCGAAGGACTTGCCCTAATTTTGCTTTTTTTAGCCAAGTCAATCCATGACTATTAATAGTGCAGAAATCTTCAAATGCACTGTCCGCTTAGATCCTTGAGTACTTGTCTCACGATCAAGAATATTAAGGAGCATGGACACCAAAGGATGAGTGAAGAAGGAATTTATTAAGCAACAGAAAACTCTCAAGAAAAGAGAGGAGCATGAAAGTGGGGTACCAGCAGTGGAGGAATGCTCTGTATTTTTCTCTGTCCTTTGAAGCGGCGTTTTCCTCATTTACATCTTATCAACCTCTCCCCTTCCTAGCTGCTTCTGGGGCCCAGACTTTACTCAGCTTGTGTGCCCTTGTCCAAAGTTACTCCATCTTGATTATTAACCATAAGTACCAGAGAAAAAGCCCACTCAGGGGGCTGAAACTGCAATGTGAATATCATGTTAATAAGCTTAGGTCAAGTTAGGACATTTAGTTGAGCTATCCTATCGCGCCTGCGTCTGAATGGCAAAAAGTCCCTTTGAACTAACCATCCTGACTTAAAAGGATGTTCTTAACTACATTTTCAATTGCTTGCTACAGAATATGAGCAGTGCAGGTGCATTCCTGCAGGTGTTACTTCTTCTCCAGGCCCTCCCTATCTGCCTAGCCAGCCTCTGACTATCTCCCCTCTCACTAATAAAACCCTGAATTTCATTACTGACATCAGATAACAGGGGAATAATGGAGGAAGCAGTATGTTGTCTGCCAATATTAGCCTCTCCGTTTTGTGCTGTAGAAAAGTATGGGCTTCAGACTTCAGCTAAAATACACAAGCTTTGGAAAATCCTGAGGCATTACATGGATTTGGCTTTTATTTCTCCTGAGATCTTCTGGGTATGCAGGTTACCATGGCATATGAACCTAGTGTTTGATCTCCCTCTCCCTGGTGGAAAACAAGAATGAGTATCTTCTGGTGAAGCAGAAAGCCTTAGATTTTTTGCAAAGTTCCTTGGTGAGTGAAATCCTTGGTGAGTGAGGGTCACATAAAAGAAGATATCTTTTTTAAAATTAAATAAGCCTTCTAATTTTAATTCTCAGCAGCAAAATTAAAGCCTTCATTTCTTCTGTTGTCATATTAATTGATTTACTCCTAGGATTTTAGTTTTCTATGTTTGGAAAACCATCTGTACTAATGTTTTCAATCTCATCCTTTCTAGCCTGCTCAAGCAACTATGCCTATTCATGCACACTGTTACTGGAGCACTTAGCAAGTAACAAACACTCAAATATTTATCATCTTAGAAATTCTCCTTGGATTCCAGATCTCATTTTGGCTACCACCCAATTTTGTTGTTGTTGTTATTCCTCTTTGAAGCAAATATATGTTATGCCAATTTTCTTTTTCCCCATTATCTCATCCTACCTCTCTTTAATTGACTCTTCTCTCTGACTTAAACACAAATTTAACATTGATTAAATTTGCCAAGGATCTCCCTTTTGTCTGATTCAGTGGATGTTTCTTTGATTCCATGTTAGTTCCCTGCTGGTCACATTTCTCAGGTTGACTTATCCCTGCTTCTTAAGGTTTTCCTCCCTTATATTCTGTGGCACCACACTCTCCTGGGTTTCTTCCTCTTTCTGTGTCTATTTCCCTTCAGTCTCTTCACCAGCTTCCAGCTTTTCTTCCTCCAATGCAACTGAGTGATGTGTCCCTCCAGGCCGTGGTCCAGGGATCTTGTCTGTCTTCTATTTACATCTTCTCTTGAAGTGATCTTATCTAATCCCAGACTTTGAAGTCTGATAACATTCAAATTTATGTATCTCACCATCTCTGGCTTAGGAAATTTAGACTTATAAATCAAAAAACCGCCATAATGCTTCTTAAGTTCTTACCTTTAAGTTATAATGTTTACATGAGAAGTCTGGATTAATCCTTACACCTCTGCTTACAACACTTTCTGGTTCTTTACACAACCAGGCTTAAAGTTTCCTTCAAATGTCATTTTTCAAGGAGGTCTCCCTTAACCATCCTGTCCTGTGTGAATTTCTGTCTTTTACCTTACTTTTTTGTTGATTTCATACATTAACACAATACTAAAATATCTTATTTATATCTTTACGTGTCTATTGTTTGTCTACTTATGTTAAAATATAAATCTTCAAAGTAAGAAAGCTTATCTGGCTTTGTTTAGTGGTAGATTTTCAGAAACAAGAACATAGTGTAAAGAATAGTAGGCGCTCAAGAAATGACTCTTAATTACATTTGAAGGCAAAAAATCCATAATCCTTGAATTTTGGCTCACTATGGTCATCTGTGGCATAAGCCAGGCTTCATAAAAATTCCAGTTAGGATTCTGAACCCTAGTGATGAAGATTGCCTCATAGTCAAGCAGATCTAAGATCTAAATTTGCCAAGCCCGTAAGTATGAGTCAACATAAGGGGCGGATGACATTGGGCATAGCAAAAAAAAAAAAAGGAAGAAAGGAAGGAAGGAAGGAAGGAAGGAAGGAAGGAAGGAAGGAAGGAAGGAAGAAAATGAAAAAAATAAATAAGAAAAATAGAGACAATAACCTGGTCTCAAGGGCAGAAGGTGGGACTACAGAAGTAGGTATCACAACTCACTAGGACTTCTCCTATGCTGCTTTCAAGACAGGGTTCTCAGACATTCTATTTTTCTGGAAGATAGAATAAATTGGCAGGGAATGGGAAACTACACAGCCCCTTAGAACATATTTAACTGCTGCTGAGATCATCTTAATTAGTTGCGCATCACCACATTTTCAGAATGAACAGTAGCGAGATGGGTCAGTTACTGCCTTTTATACTTTTAAATCCATTCTCCTGTCCTCATGCTCCTTTCCATCAAGGTAAATAGTCTAAAGTTAAGATTCCTGGAGGAAATGACATCTAAACTGTAACCCATGGGATCAATAGAAGCTTCCAGATAAAGCTTGTGGGGGTGATGGGATTTGAAGTAGAAACCTTGAAATAGAGTTTCTGTGATCTACTTAAACAATCTGCAGTAAAGCTTTAGCACTAGAAACTTTCATAACAGTCTTGGTCTAAATCTCTGATCTCATTTCCAGGTTGTAATGATGTCTGTGCAACGCCCCTGGAAGAAATCAATTGCAAGGCCATGGCTGGTATCTCTTGGATCTGACCTGTGTGCCTTTTGTTGATTTTAATTATGCTCTTCACTATAATAACCTATAACTGAAAGCACGGAACTTTCCTGAGTCTGGGTCTCATTATAGTGAATCATTTAATCTGAGGGTGGTCTAAAGAACTCTTGATCCCAGTTAGCCCTCAAAACTGGATTGACTAGAATGACTCTGACTCATGGAAACGTGGCAAAGCATGAGTCAGGAAAGGAAGGTTGGGTGGTGATTATAGGATGGTCTCATGGTGCCCTAATTGTATAGGGTCTATGTCTTCTTAACTGATAATCTTTGGATAACATCAAACAGGATAATTGTTTCAAACATCAGGGAGAGCTGAAGTAAATCTAGCCAGTCTTGGAAATATTAGATTGACTTGATATAAAATACAGAATGCTGAAAGCTCTTAAATTGTTGCTTTTTTTTTTTTTGACAAATCTGTGTGAGTCACTCTGTGAAACACAGAGAAAAATGTTCTCTTTGGTACAGTTGTCCAGAAGCTATGACACATGAAATAACAGATCTATATGAGGTCACAGATTTGCCTGAGTTACCCTATAAACCATAGAAGGAAAAATTCAATTTTTGACACAGTTTCACAGATAGTGTAAGATGTGAGGTCTTAGAGAAGGATACTGCACTAGAAGAGTACCCTTTCTTCTGCTGTCCTTCAAACCACCTTACAGACACCTTTGCCTGGTGTCTATAATCCAAAGTATCTATTACCATTGACCCTTGGAGAGCTAATGGAATTGTCACATTGAAAACCATCATACATGCATCATCCTATCATCCTATTGTTATTATAAGAGAGGCTTATTTAGCACATTCTACGTCTGAACATACTCTGAAGGGATGTATAGAAAAATAAGTACTTCAATCCTCAAATAAACTTTCCCCTTTCATTCAGAACAAGTACTATAACCCAGTAAGTTGCCCCTGGTACAAGATTATATTTATTACCTGCAAGCCCCGTCTCACTATTTTAACAAGTAGTTTATGACGTTCTTCCAGGATCTGGGTACCACAGGTAACTTGAATCCAGATTCCAAGACAATCTGAAATGTTTGGGCCTTTTTTTTTTTTTTGAGTTGGAGTCTCACTCTGTCACCCAGACTGGAGTGCAGTGGCCGCTCCTGGCCACCGCAGCCTCGACCTGCTGGGCTCCGGTGATCCTTCTGCCTCAGCCTTCCAAGTAGCTGGAACTACAGGTGTGCGCTACCACAACCGGCTAATTTTTTTGATTTATTGTAGAGATGAGGTCTCGCCAAGTTGCCTAGGCGGGTCTCGAAGCCGCGGGCTCAGACAATCCACTCACCTCAGCCTCCCAAAGCGCGGGATTACAGGCTGAGCCACCAAGCCTGGCTATGTTTGGACCTTTTTAATTACATAGCTTCCTAGCAAATGGCCAGAGTTTCCTTTGAAGAGGAACTGGAGAAATCACTATTATTTATTCTCATCCTGGAGTTGTGATGACCTTTTCCCTGGGAATCCATTCTCCCTTCCGATAAATTAGGATCTGAAATTAGCTCAGATTAGGGCTATTGGTGTAACACTTTTTGGTACCACCTCTCAACTGCCTAATAAACATTCTCGATTTCATTTGATTGCTTTCTCCTCATCTGGTTTGACCTTATGGTTGACATATTCTATTGAGCATCTTCAGGTTTCTCTCTGGTTAGTCCTGTTTGCCACTCATTATTATCACTGAATCTACTGAGATTCTAAATATTAAAGACCAACACCAGACCTTCATATGTCAGAATCTGTCATCCCGTCATGGGTTTAGATCTGAAAGCACATTGTCCTCTCTGTCTGGGCCTACCACAGAGACCACCACTGAATCTACAAGGATGGCAGCATCCCTCTCACCAATGTTTAATCTAATGTTTGTAGTAATTTATGCTTCTAACACCTCAAAACTGTAATTCAGAGACAGAAAGTAATAACTTCACTAGCTGAGGCCTCAAAGGTCACAGAAAAGCTCATTCCTTTATTTTGAAACAAATACAGGGAATTTTTTTAAAAGGCCAAAAGGAAAACAAGAACCAGATGCAAGTTTTATGTATTTTAATAATCAGATTTTAATTTCAGATCCTTTGTTTGGTTGGTTGATATAATTCCTAGAAGCAATGAAAATTTCATCATCAAGTTGTCAACTTCACATTCCTTTTACTGTTATCATTATTAGCATAATACCTTACATTTTCTTACCTATTTCTAAATAGGTAAAATAAGTTTTTTGGTTTTTTACAATATTTAAAAGGCAGAGCATGTAATCAAAAGTATGCATCCCTTCAATTCCTGATTCCACCTGGTTATCTCCAGAAGGAGTCAAAAATAGCAGATTTTCATTAATCTTTTCAGATATATTTTATGTGTATATTTGCATGCTTTCATACAATAATCGTGTTTTTGCTCGGAGATCAATTTACATGACTTTGTCTTCTCTTCTTTTTTCACTTTATAATGTTTATTGGAGATATCCCACACTAGTACCAGTAGAGTTCTCCTGTCAGTTTTTCTACTGGTTAAATAATATTCCAGTAAATGCACATATTAACATGTATGTTGCCAATCTTATGCGGAAGACAATCTAGTACTTTCCAATATTTTGCCATTAAAACAATGCCTAAATTGACATCTTAAATATACATAATTTTGCAAACTTATACTTCCTAAAGGTGCTTATGGTTTTTCAAAGTATGCACGCGTTTGTTCTATTGCTTCATGTGGGCCAGGCACTGATACACGCCAGTAATCATTTTTATTGTTTAAATCTTTGGTGAATTAAGACAGAAAACATAACACCAAACATACATCAATGCATATATTCATATTTTTGAATTTCTTAAAAGAGCAGCTTATGTTTTTAAACTGGGATCCCCAAACTTTGAAAACATAACAGTTAATAGAGCAGAACCACAAACTTTAAGTAACTCAATGAGAAATTTCTTCAAGATATCTTTAATTCCAGAAGCATCATTTTTTGTATCCTCAATCTTCTTTTTCCAGTGATTTATTTCTCTATTCATTTCCTCAGATTTCTTCCTAAATCCTTCCTCCTTCAAATCCTTTTGGCCCTAAAAGAAAAATTAGGAAAGAAAGTAAATACTTAAACTCATTCTTACAAATTATATTTTATATTTAAGAATTTTATAAACTGCCTTTCTTTTATACCAAAAATATTATCTCAATTATCAGAAGATAATTTTGCAGCAAAGAATAAGATATGCACTGGACCTAGACATTGTGGGGAAGCATAGTATACATCTTTACTACTATTCTCCCATCATTATGGTTTTGCTAGGATGCTAACCTAGGAATGAGGACAAAAGCTACATGTTCCTGTTCAAAAATTCCCAGCTGGGAGGCAGCCACTTGTCTGATTACATACATTCTAGGTTCCACTTAGTGGAATGGTCACAGCAAAACAGTGAGGAGAAGCCACTCCAAGCCTGCACTGGGCTCCAGAGCCTTGCCACTGATTACCAAGATCCAGAGACTTTGGTAAGTGTTGGAGCAGGAGCCATGGACCCCATTGG